>WMED01007160.1:0-13539 GCA_019650415.1 Pipa parva
TGTCTCTCAACGCGTTTCGTCAACCATATAGTCGACTTCCTCAGGAGAATTAGCAGTAATTGCAAAAATAAATCTTTCACATTTTGCTGTTTTCCACCATGTGGGTGAAATTTATTAAACTTGGAAAAGCTGTTTTGGCTTTAATCGGGAGAACAGTGTGAAGTTCCTCGTGGTAATTATCGTGAGATTTGCCTCTTGCGATACTTGCTGTGAGAAACTTTTTTTTATTGAATATGTCCATGGATAGGGACGTCATACAGTATAGCTACCTTTCCATGGATATATTCAATAAAAAAAGTTTCTCATGGCATGTATCGGTCGAGGAAAATCTCGCAATACTTACCGCAAGAAACTTCAAAGCCTTCTGCCAAGTTATTAAACTTGGAAAAGCGCAAATGGCTTTTCCAAGTTTAATAAATTTCGCCGACACTGTGAATTATTACTCTTTGGGAAATTTATGAAGATCATTTCGACCTTTCCGCTGGTTTTCAAATTTATTTGTCGATTTCAACGACTTTGTGTTTTGTGTGTCTTTTTCAAAGCTGAGTTTTTACACTGTGACTTTTTGGCAGCTTTATAATTACTGCATTTTACATTGATTTCAATGGATTTTTTTTTAATTTTTATTGTGACTATTTTCGATATTGGTGATTTTTTCACAAAAATATAGGGAACTTTTGAAAAATTTGTACAACCATCTCCCATAGAGAATAATGGGTTTCACCACCCTCAATCTTGTGAATATTTTTCAGCAACAGAATTTGGCTTAATAAATAATGATCGCTCCGGTGACTTTTTTCTCTGCAACTTTTTGCCATCGAATTTTATCAATGTGACTTTTTGCAATCGAGTTTTATTGATGATAGTTTTCGCTGGCAATTTTTTCCGATGCAACTTTTTTTATATTAATGTTTTCTAAAAATGTATATGATATACACAAAAGAATATGCTTCTCTGATGCACCTTGTGCAGTCTATCTATCTTTAGGAAATTATAATTGCAAAAATGCACACCTGAATTCCTCTATGGACACCTGACTTCTGGTTCACTTCTGAGACCGTCTGTTCTTTATTTTCACTCTGTATGAAGCTAATGGAATTTGCAGTTGATTAGCCTCAGAAATAATGATCTGAGCATGGATTGCGGCTGACAATGTGCTAGATACCTGTATTTTGTAAATAAATGAGACAGCAACAAGTTTTGAAACACAGAAACAAAAATTCTGAACAGAAGTTATGGTTACCCAATAGCCCCACTCTGAATTTTATAAAAATAACTAAGAAATCAAGTTACACAAGGGCATGGCTGGGATACTGTTACATGATGTTACAGTTCAGACTAAACCTGCATGAACAGTATTTAAATATGTGTTTCAGAGCAATAATAATTTATAGATCTGAGTATGTTTATTTATTGAATAAAAATGTTCATTTGATATAGAAAAAAGTTGGACTTTGTGTTTTAGTTTTTGTCTACATGTAAGTGCTAGTCGGGGTATGATATTAGAAGAATTACAAAGCAGTACTGTGCCTCAATATTTTGGGTCTTGCATAGGACATTGTCTGTAGGCAAATGATATGTAAACTGCATGACTATGAAGCAGATTTCAGAAATGTTTATATATTACTGAAAGGTGAAGTCTTTGCCACATCCATTGTAAATGATCTTGAGTTTGTATTACTGGGCTTTCACCTGCTTTCAGTCTTTAATTATTGTTCACTAACATTATACAACTTGTGGGATAAATATGATAAGCTAAAAGAGAGTTTAAATAGTTTTGAAGGAAAACCTTTCCAAACTTCATGATGGAAGATGGGATTCATTGTGTAATTGGTCACACGTTGAAACATATGTCATGTGTACACACTGTAAAACAAAAGATGCAGGGTCTGTTTTCCTTGTCACTTTACATGCTGCATATATCGCTCAAAGCATTTTATGAATGAGATCCTTCACATATGGTTTCTTTAGACCATGAAATATGCCATTGCATTCTTACGTCTTTGATTCTTAATATATTATTAATGGATAACTGAAAACATATTTCTCTAAGATGAGTCTGTTTATGTTTGTGTCCTGCAGAATATCCTGGATTTGGTGCAGTGTACAGAATTGCTCCCCAACACAACTGCAAAGGGTTCTCTTTTATATTTAAGACTGTTTTTAATCCCTGTGTTTTCTTCATCCCTATTTTTTGTTAACTGCATTTAATAATGAAAACTGCCGGGGAAACTTCCTAAACTTCTATATCTTTTTCATTCCTCCTCCTTCTTTAATTGAATTAAATAAAAAAAATATCTTCATTGCCCATCCTTAAATTAACTTTAAGTGTAATTTTCCACACATTGCGCAAGGGTGTATGATAGAAAGCAAACAAGCAATGCACACCACAGTTAGAAACATGAAGGATTTTATCCTATTTCTCCACTTTGAAAAACGTTGCCCAGCCAGCACTTGGAAAAAGAAGCAATGTAGAACACTCAGGTAGTTTAGCAACTGCTGGCTTGAATGTGTAATATGACTTTACATTTGGATCTGTATACATTTAAATTAAACTCCATTTTATATATTCCAGTTCCTTTCCTTGTATTAATACTCTTTGATCATTTTACCATATTTCACATTGTGTCTTTTATATGATGGCATTTTAGATATGCTTTTAGCAGTTTCCATCAAGTATCTCATTAGAAGTCAAACCCCTAGAGTAAATAATTGTACTGAATAATGGTCTGGATATAATTAGTTAAAAAGGACAATTGTGTATCTAGTTTTGTACTCTATGAATAGATTTATGTTTTATTTATTTTTAAAAATTGTTGGGTTTATCACCACAGACGGGTAAACCTTATCCCAGATGGATCAACATGTTAATCTAATTATAACTGACATTTGCATTTCATGTGCACATTATTCTTGCAATTACCAAATACCACAGTGGTTTTGTACTGTGGGACTTCTAGAATAGATTAAGGAATGGAACCACTAACTTATTTCACAGAGATTTCCAAACAGTTTTCAGATTGTGAGAAATGGTTGGCAGACCTATACTTTCAACATGACATTACAAATAATATTTTTAAAGAAGACAGGTAATGTTAATGTCAATGTTTAGCTTGGATCTCATTTAACAATTTCACTTGGGAACTGTAGGCTAAACCATCCTATGATTGTTTTTCATGTGCCTCAAACGTTTTTTTTTTTCTCTTTTTCTCACTTGAATAATATTTTTGATGGATTTCAATTCATTGGCTAATATCCACGATGTTACCTAAAACTGGACTACTTTAAATATTTGCCTTTCTACAAGCCTTGTGAATAGTGAGACTAATGGCATTTACTCAAGCTGCAAATATTACCGGTTTGTTAGAAATAATTCTTTGCAGGAGAATCAGATCCAATTGCATGATTGGGTGGTCCAGTTTAAGAGTGCATGGTGATGTACTCACATAGTGATAGATAATCCACTAATTATGATATTTAGCTGCATTAAAATTCATAGGACATTTCCTCCAGCTAAAATTTCTGTGAGGTCTCCATCACATTAGATTTATTTTACAGTCCTTCATCTGGAGCATAAATATCACACAGATCACCATTCATTTTAGTGAAAAACGGATATGACTCCCCATACCCTGTGTGAAGTTTAGCTAGCTTCATCTGTATATATGACATCCAAAAGTGAAGTTATTCTATTAGGTGACTCCCATTATTTACTACTCCTACCTTCAATAAATTACAATTTTGCACTTTGGGGCAGTTTTTAGTCCCTCTTTTTCTCCTCATCCTTTTAATAGTGATCAACAAGTGAACAAAAGTCATACAGCATAACATTTTTACTATATAGTATTATGGCAACAAATTAGATGTAACTGTGTTTAATAGATATGAAATATTGTTTCTTCAGTTGCAAATATGCACTACCTGAAGAAATCCATGCAAGCCAAAACAATGACTATTAACAAAGAGATAGCGATAACATTACAATGCTAAAAGCTCTATTCTAATACAGAAATGTTAATTATTCACACCACTTATATTGATTTCTCATGTTCACAAAGATCAGATAACTATCTATTCCTCATAAGCAGCTGGTAGTTAATAAAACCAGAATGTACTGTTGCTGAGTAAGGCTCTAGTCAATGGACAACAATTCTGCCATCCGCTAATTCATTTAATATGTGGGTTGGGCTTTACTATAAATGTAATAGAAGTGTATAATAGATGGTATATATTTTGACATTGGAAATTGTACAGTTTAATAAATAAATATGGGTTGCTAGTTAAATTATCCTGTGTTGGTTGTATGATCACCCCATTTGTAAGACAGAGCTCATGAAATTTTCCCAATTACTGCCTAACGGATATCAGGGCTTTGGCAAAATATATTACGTGTAAATATTGGCCACTTTGAAAATGCATACATCCAACTATGAAAAAATATGATTTTATAGTAATTTGAATCTTTCAATACATACATTCTGTTTTGAAATGATTTAATAAATTAAAGAAAAAAATGTTGAAAATTTGTTGAGTTCATAATCCTGTATAAGTTACACAGTGCTGATAACCGAAGGAAGTTTTACCAGACAGTTTAATCCTCTAATTTCCTGTCCTATAATCAGGCTTTGACTGATGCCTTTAAATTAGAAACATGTTCTTTGCCATTTTCCATCCAGGTGAAGAGAATTTTAGCTGAACTGAATGAAAGGGGAACCATATGTTATATTCAGGATTGTATTATACATTTCAAAAAAATGATAATGTTAAAAAAAACACACAACCTGGAGGGTCCTGCCTTTTAACTGCATCTCAAAATCTCCAAGTGCAGTGCTGATGTATTGTTGCATTTAAGGATGAAATTTATAAAACTTGAGAAAGTCTATTTGGAGCTTCTCAAGTTTTATCAATGTAAAAATACGGGTGCCCGATCAAAAAGGATCGATCGATACTTTTCTATCATTTTTACCGATCAAAACTTTTTGATCGGATTTTTCAATGGAAAGGTAGCCATACTGTGTTTTTACATCAATAAAACTTGAGAAGGCAGGAACCAACTTTCTTGATCTTTATAAATTTCGTAAGTGTATGTGCCTTTCCAGGAAGCATCAAACAAGTGATTGTGTGGACATTTAGATTTCAGACATATTTACCAATTGTACCAACCTCCAACTGGTCTGTCTAAAAGTTTTAGGATGGATGTGGCACTTCCAGAATTCCATTATACACTTTACTTACTTGTCACTTACACGCTTTGACTTTGCCCCGTAATGCTTGTGAGTACGGGTGATTGTGAGCTCTGTATTCCAACTGCTGTCAATGCACAATTGATTTTTATATTACTCATATTGACACTACACAATTCATTTGTTTACTTTAGACTGAGTTGCCTTTTGCAGCAACTTTTGATACTTTGGTGCATTCTGACTAGTTAGACCAGAACTCACATCTTAGCTTTTTTTTGGATATATATATATATATATATATATACAGTATATATATATATATGTAACTGAGGGTAATCAGATATAGTGCTTTTCAGTGTGAATAAGTAAAATTCAGTGTTTTGAAGACTTTTGTTTTTATTTATTTTTGCTAAAATTGTAGAATCAAAGAGTTCTCTCATCATGCACATCCTTTCATAGATACATACATGGGTTCTGTTCCTACTGACTATAAAGAGGCCAAGGGCTCTAATATTTAGATATTACTGAGAAATCTATCTGTCTGTCTGTCTATCTATCCATCTCTCTGTCTGTCTATCTATCCATCTCTCTATCTGTCTGTCTATCTATCCATCTCTCTATCTGTCTGTCTATCTATCCATCTCTCTGTCTGTCTATCTATCAATGTATCTATCTATCTATCTATCTATCTATCTATCTATCTATCTATCTATCTATCTATCTATCTATCTGTCTATCTATCTGTCAATCTATCTTTCTATCTATTGTCTTTCCATCCATCGATCTCTATTCAATATGATCTGCCTAGTATCTACCTCTGTCTATCTGCTAGATGTTATATTTATTTCCCCATTGCAACATCTAGTCTGCTTAGGGTAATGAGTCATGCTGAAAGCAGACAGATACCATTTTTTAAGTGAAATATTCAGTGTACCAGCTGCTTTTTATTCCTACATAATAAATATAATTTAGATGCTTGTTATTACACAAAAGCACTCTAATGAAAAGCTTAGAAACGCCAGTTATGATAAGTGGTTAAATGTAAGTGGGTTACTTTTTTTTACATAATTAAGTAGGGTAAAGGGTTTAATTGCCTTTTGTGTGATTAGGATACAAGTATTTTGTGTTAATGAGTTCACCTGTCCATATTTGCCCTCTGTCATAGGAAATGGTCAACTGGTCAACAATGGGTTAACAAGCTGAGCCTGAAAACTGCATATATAATAAACATAAATCTCAAGCAGATGCTCTAAATGAAATAAAATCCCAATTCAGTGTCAACTGGTTAGTTCACATAAATAAATATAAAGGGAACTACTAGGTTCTTATAACATGGATTCTCATCATTGTACTTCACTGGGTTAGGTTGAAAAAAGATTATTTTAATATGAACCAGATAACAGAATGCTTGAAGAATAACACAGCTGCGCTTATCTTGGTTTTTAATAGAAGACCGGAGACTTGATTTAGATTATCCTGCCTTTGGGAAGGGATTCTGTTTCACAAAAAGAGTTCTACTGATAAAAATACATTTGAGAAGATGCTTGTATGATATTATTTTCACCACTCTTGTTATTTAACGTAATGCTTGTAGTACAAGGAAACATAGCACACACTTTAGCAACTTCATGCTGGAATGTGTCATAACACAATTGATTTGTAGCAAATCACAAACTGCATTTTGTAAATTAAAACATTCTACAGTTTTTGTATCAACTATTGAAAGTATCAAATTATACAGATTTCTTTCTAAAAAAAAACAAAACCCTATGGATACCAAATAGTCTCTAGATCAAAGTTCTGCATTCTTATGTACTCACATTCTCATTTATTAATATGTACAGTGATTCATCTTTATAATATCAGCTTTGAAAGCAGACTAAAGTCAATGCTGTGAATTTAACAGTGGTGTTAAACAAAATGCTTTAATGCAGAACTGTATGTACAGCTTTTTGAATGCTTTTAATATACATTTTTAACGTAATCAATAATGGGAATTTCATGACTAAAGCAAGTGATGCATGCTTGATTTCATTTTCATTCATTTTTGAAACTTATTTGAGATCAAATTTCTTAGGGACCTTACCATTTTCAGCATACACACTGGATGAAGTAATCATTGCATTTAAAAAGTAAGCAGGATGCAAATATAGGGCAACAGGATATCAGCAGTACAGAAAAGGATAAGGAAAGAGTTTGACACTTGCAAACTTACAGTGCTTTATCAATACTGCAGCACTGAGATTCACTGACCATCAACAATCATAAAGACGTGGGGTTTATTCACTAAAGTCTGAATAGTTGCGTATAGGTGTGAATTCGTCAGCTAAAGACAGTCGCAATAAACTGCTACTGTCGCAGTCGCGTCTTTATATTGAGAATATTGCCACAGTCATGACTTTACTATGGAAAATTGTTGCAATCGCAACTTTATAATGGGAAAATTGTCATGGCCACAGATTTTCTATGGGAATCTGCTGTCGCACCTTAGTGAATAACCCCCACAATGTTTTGTGAATAAGACTCAGGCCTAGGATCTAACTCATGACTGTTGACACATTGTTGAATATGATATTGTTATAATGCATGGAGAAGTGTGTGATTTTTTAAATTTGGTTTAGAAGATGAATTTACTGACAACAGAAGTGTAGTTATATGTTTAACAATTATTATAACTAGCATTTCCCACTTAACTTTACTTTACGTTATTATCAGCTTACAACTTTAGGTAGCAGTTTTATGGACAAATGGAACACTCCGGAACATTTTCATAAATCATTTTAGACCACATATTTTAAATATTTGTTTTGAAATCTACTGCAGTATGCAATAAAATACATTAAATTGAACAGATTAAGAGAGTAATGCAAAGTTCACATACTAAAAAAAAAAGTTCTTTTGACTGAGTCAAGCAGCAAATTGTTGACAGTTGAAGGCAATGCAGAATAATGATATAATTTGCATAACAATTCATTTTGAGACATAATTTCACCCATTTCCACATTTGAACAGCATATATTAATTCGGCAACTTAAAATGACCAGGTTACCTTTAAAACAATAAAATGCAATGGTGGTTAAATGGTTAAATTCTTCCACATGCATTACCAAAGAATGTCATTATTTTTGCTTAATTATGAATATGTGGCATAGCATTTAAATGAATTTGATTCAAATGTCATAAATGACCGAGATAAAGTTACACTTTAGTCAGGTTACAGTACAGAATTCCAGTGTTCAGTTTATTAGTAGCTTACAAATTAGTAACTGGATCAATTAGCTCTTTATTATATAGTAATTATAGTGGAGGCGAACTTATAATGAAACACTGAAACATACGTAGGATACATCATCACAACCTGAAAAATAACATGTGAACATTCCCCAAACTGCTTTCGTTTTTTTACAGCAGAAGCATTCATTTAAGTGCAGTAAATAAACTAAATTAAAAAAAAAAAAATCATAAAACAGCAGGTACCTCTACAGCAGTAAATCTTCAATGGTGAAGCAAGCTCATACATATAAATGAAACACAAGCCATTCCACAGTCACTTCAAAATGAAAGACATAAGATTCACACAAAAGACAACAACTTGCATTAAAATCAAACAGAAAGAATCTATACATCATCTCCAGAAATGTCCTCATCGTCACACATCCAAAGTGTTTTGAACAACAGAAAGCCCGGTCCAAAGGAAGTAAAAAAAAAAAAAAAAAAATCCAGTGTACGATACAACAAAACTGACCAAGCTTCGTAATTCCACTCAACAGAGCTATTTTAACTGATATCTATACGAAATGAGTTGAGTTCACGGTCTAGTTAGGAATGAATAATACGTTCATTGTCCTGGCACCAAACTTTCTCTCTCACTGGAAGAATTCACGCTTGCCACAAGAATAATAATTACAGCAAACTCAAAATGCAACTGCTAACAAATGATTCCCTTAACGAACAACATCCTAGCGACTAACAGGGCCAGTAATGATTTGAATGCTCCCTTGCTCACAACAAGTCTATCCCTGGGTACAATGGGCTATTGTGCATCCTCTTCATTCTCTTATAGATTCACAGTGTCAAAGGTCACCTGGCGTGACTGACCACAACATGTGAGTTAACTTAGTACAGGGTGCTGGAGCCCTAGTAAAACTTTTACGCAAGTCAAGCACTCCGACACCCAGATTCTAAGAGACCTTTAACACATATTCTCTAGTTCATTCTAAGACAGTCACAGTAACCTGTTAGTATGTAAATAATGTGTAGACGAGTTGAGTTTGTGATGAAGGACAACCATCTCAGAGACATAATTATCTATAAAAAAAATATAGGACTGCTTAACAAGTCTTTCCTTTTAACAGTGATAAGAGTGAACAAAGCTTCTTATTTACTTATTAAAATTATTAGTTCAAAAGACTGGATCATTAAGGTATAAGGAAAAAAAAACAAAGGGTAAAAAGCAGAGATAATAAACTATTTCTGGGCAAATAAATATTAAAAGTAACTTTGTGTTTTCCTCCAGCAGAAAAAAAAAAAATGTTTCATTTCTTTCACAGGGAAACAGCAGGACAAGGGCATAAAGTGCAAGACTTTAATAAACCCTTGTTATAAATGAGCACAGAGGAGATCAAGTGGAGCAAGTGTGAGGTGGACTCACTGAAGAGTGAGAAAAAAAAATCAAATGTTAATTTGATAAATGTGAGGTCTGGGACTTTTTTTGTCAAAGAGGGAGGGAAAGTAGAAAAGAAAAAAAAAATGCAATCCTGCTGCCAACTCACCATCCACCAAGTTCTGGCCGAGATGTCGTAGCAGAGCTGCCATTTGATGGAGCCGTCAGAAGTTTTTCCTGCCATTATGCTGTCAGCAAGCTTCATCTGATGCTAACTCACGGGAGATAAGACACCTAATTGAGAAAACATTTGCACTGGCATGTTGGGCAACATGTAGCCTGGTCCATACCATATGGAATCATGGGTAAAAAAAAATCTCCTTGACAATGAACCAATCTCTCAGAGACCCAGTGGCAAGGTGAAGTGGAGATGAAAAGTCATCTGCTTTCAGCTATGTCTTTCTCTCTCTCTCCCCCCGGTCTCTCTCTTTTTTTTTTTTTTTTTAAAATAAGAGCCCACTGCTCAAGATCAAAGTGAGGCGGTTAAAATTAGGGACTTCATCTCTCAGTTGATTTTAGTCTGTTATATTTTCCCTTTTCTTTTTTTTAAGGAAGAAAGATTTTATGGGACAAAGGCAGGTAGTGGACTGCAGAGAGAGAGAGAGAGAGAGAGAGAGAGAGAGAGAGATCGCCACAGGCTATTAGCCTAAAATTTCTACTTGACAGATGGAACTGCTTAGAGACTATCATGCAACGCTTTTTTTCCTCCAACAGTCTGATGCAGTATCTGTTTTTCGCAGCCACTTTACAAGCATGTAATTAGAAATAAAGCCTCAGACAATAAGAAAAAAATCTTTTTTTCATTTAGCTCAACGTATATGGGATATCAGTTTAAGTAAGCTGCAGTTTAGTAAGAAAACCAATTATATTTCTATGCTGATTAAGAATTGTCAGTGTTTTTGTTTTTGGCTGTCATTTTAATCATAAGAAAGTGTATCTCAGGACATTTCTTAATGTATGGATATGTGCCACAACCTGTGCAAAGAACTTTTAGAAAGGAAACGTTGTGACAATAGAATTTTTAAGTATGTCTTGAATATGCTGATATTTTGTGGTTTATAGCAATGGAGGTCGCCCTGAAATTGAGCACTTTAAAACATATTAAAGTAGATGCATATATAAATATGTGCATCGTATCAGTCATTTATAGAATTAATTGATAGTATCGAACTGGATCGAACTAGGAAACATATCAATATAGAATTAAAAAAGTTTATAAACCATTGCATCCTAGCATAAATACAAATCTAAGATCCCTGTTTCAAGTGTGTTTGCAAAAATAGTATTAGCAGTTTGGCAGTGCGCCTGATAAAGAAAGGCAGCGTTTCAGAGTTATTTCAGTTCTAGGCAAACATTTTGCTCAGGGTGGAAAGGGTTAAATTTTTGCACAGCCCATAGACGGGAATCCTTCTGCCAAATACACTACTGTGAAGATCAGTGTTTAGTCGCTTTACATTATTTATGCTTCGCTGAGGAAGAAATAAGCCCTTTTTCATGTATCATATATCATCTCATAAACATACAAAACTCAAAAATACAAGCAGCTCGGCCCTTATCTTGTAACATCACATCCCTCCCTCTCCAGATTTTGTACTGACTTAATCTTCTTTCTCACATTTTCTCTGAGCCGCAGTCTGAGTTTCAGCGGAAAGTGATTGCTGTACAGACAAGCACACTACCAAAATTCAATAAAACAGCAACTTTTTTGAATATGCAGATTAGCATCTTAGGGCTATTTTCAAACAAAGCTCTTTGCATTGTCTTGTTACGCCTGCAGTTTATGAATGCATAATGTACATTTGCAGCAACAATCTAGTCAACAGATTATTAAGAAGCTTAGGCTTGATGACATCATATTAAAATAGGCTTCAAAGGAGATAAATGTTTTTTAAACTTGCCATAGTGAAAATCTGTGTAGAATACATCAAGGTTTATGTTGCCTTTAGTAAAATGTGAGCCCTATAATATGGGATTGATCACATGAACACTTTTCTTTTTTTTCTACTTTTTCAGTGTCTGCATTGAGATTTAATATACAAAAGTCTATTTAAAGTCAAGTGATCATGCAAGTAATAAGTGCTTAATCATTTCAGAACTACCAAGTTTATATATTAGAATTTTACTTGATTTTTACATTTTTATGTTAGCATTTGAATTTGAATTCTAAATTATTTTGAAAATTAGTAACAAAACAATGTTATATTCTACACTTCATTGCTGGATTGTACAACCAATATACAGCACATCGTTATTTGTTAGTTCAGTGTGGGAGTATTCAATCAAGGCAAACTTGCATTGTAAAAACAAGTGCGTTTAACCTAGATATGGACAATGGTTAAGAAGGTAATCATTGCAGTTTTTTATATTTTCCTAAGATGCTGACTGACAGAATATGTTGGCAATATCTCAGTTAAGTTTACTTTATACATTCTTCTACTTAATTGCTGACAGATGCTTTATTGAGAAGAATAATCCAATTAAAATGCATTTTCAATGGTATGAAGACACAACTTTTCCTAAGATACAAAATGGTATAATCCAAAAACAGCAAGCAGAGATACCTTTCTCTTTATCTCTAGGTACATTTAAAATAGTTACTTTAGCTGTGAGATCAAATAAAAAAAATTAATATTTTAATTGAAAATGATCTGAAATATGAAAATTTGCTTTTATGCCCATGATTACAGCAGGAAATGTTTGTTTGCTAACAACAATCAAACAATTAATTAAAAACCTCTAAATCTGACATAGGAACTCTATTAGGGTGAAATTTAATAAAATGGAAAATCGCGATATCGCAATATTGATATTGCCAATATTGCAATATCGGAAGATTATCAATGTCGGCAATATCGATATCGTGATATCGAAATTTGAATGAAATGTTTAATCTGTTTATTTCAATAGCACAAATCCATAATATCGCTGGAAAATTCAGTATTGTGATATTGATATCGGCAAAATCATTTAATATCGCAATATCGGCAATATGGATATCGCGATTTTTGATTTTATTAAATTTCACCCATAGTATTATTTTGAAATGCCATTTGAGTATTTTTTTTTTTTTTATTGCCAACTAGAGGTCACAATCTAACATGGACTGATGAATGTAACAAAATAAAAGCAGTTATTTACACAGAGAGTGATACATACATGGAATAACCTTCTGGAGGAGGTGGTTGGGACAAATTTAGTACCAGAATTCAGTAACTACAGGAAGGATAGTCAAAAACTTTCCAACATCCTATTATTTACACCCTGTCTGCCTAAATTTAGCACTGAACTAGAGTAGTGAATTAAAACTCCTATAGTTCAAAGCTACTTTTCTTCTCAGTGCAGGGGGGAAGTGTTGGAGGACCAAACATGCTGTAATCAGACATGATCCTCTAATCAGAATTCTTCCTAGATATCCAATTTCCTGCATCCTAAAGTCCACCACATTCAGGAGTTGGATTCCAGTGCTTCTATTCTTGCCAGGCATGTGCTTATAGGTGAATCCCTAAGGTTTGGAACATTCACAGGTATGTCCAGTCTGTACTATACAGGGGGGCCAAACCTGTGCCCAACTGCTTCCCCAAGAGTTGCCACTCTGCACTTAGCATCCTTTGATTACATAAGAGTGGGACATAAAGTGGGGATACAGCAAAGGTGTATGTGTGTGTGTGTGGGGGTGTGTGTGTGTGTGTGTGG
>WMED01007161.1:2204-17590 GCA_019650415.1 Pipa parva
GCGTTCTAGCGACGCACCTCCTCTAATGAGGTAAGTTCAATGCAACGGTGCTCCTAAGATGTTCAGGTATTGCCGGGAGCTGCCGAATACAGCCGACAAGACCCAAAGCAGCCAAGGAGCAGCTTCGCATTCAACTTACCTCATTAGAGGTGGTGCATCATTGGAACGCTGTTGGAGGTGAGTTTAGAGATGGTCAATGTGGGCAACAGCACCCCTCAAATAAATTATGCCTTGGGCAGTCACCCACATCACCCATCAGTAGAACCGGCCCTGCACCCACACTAAGTACATGTAAAATTCCCTACACAATGATCAACACACTTTCTATAAGAAGTATGAAAAAATACATCTGATATTGAAACCTGAAATGAATTTTCAATCACTATTCAGTTTTAACTACAGATCGCACCTAAATAGCTGTCCAGAAACAATTTTCTAAACATTCCTTTATATGCTAATCTCGTCTATAAGGCCAAGGTGAAATTTAATAAACTCAGAAAAGCCCAATTTCACTTCTCTAAGTTTATTTCCGTGAGATCTCGGAAGTTTCTCGCGGTAAATATCGCAAGATCTTTTTTCATTGATATTTACCGACAGAAACTTTTCGATTGACTTTTTCGATGGAAAGGGAGCCATACTTTACATTAGTAGTATATGCTACCTTTCCATCGAAAAATAGAGATTGAAAAAACTCAATTGAAAGTTTTTTTCAGTAAATATTCATCGAAAAAACCTCTTGACATTTACAATGAGAAACTTTTGAGGTCTCATGGGAATAAACTTGGAAAATCAAAATTGGATTTTTCCGAGTTTATTAAATTAAATTAATTAAAATTGGAAAAGCCGTTTCGGCTACTCTGAGTTTAATCGGGGAACAGCCTGAATTTTCTTGTGATAAGTATTGCGAGATTTGCTTCGATCGATACTTGCCGTGAGAAACTTTTTCTATTGAATTTATCCATGGGAAGGGAAGCCATACTGTATAGCTATCGATCGAAGGTGTTCTCCCAATTATTAAACTCTGAAAAGCAAAAACGAGCTTTTCCGAGTTTAATAAATTTCGCTTGTCACCACCTTTGTGGGTAAGACATCTCCATTACTGACTAGCATTTTTTTATGAACTTCCAGCTTCTATTGACAAGTGTTTGTCAAATTTGAACTGCAATTTCCTCTTGCTTTTGACATCAATATTATACCTCCTGTTTGTGTGTGTATGTGCATTTGGAACACAAGCCTTGCTTCTGTATAACCCCTTTGTGACCTTGTAAAGGTCCAACAATCTCCCTCTTCTTCACAAATTAATAAGAAAGAAAATAGTTATTCCCTTACCGGACTAAACTCATTAACTCTGATACTAAAGGCACAATTGAAATTATTCTGAACTGATTTAATTAACTTTTTATATCCAGAAGACCTTCCCATTTTATTATTACTTATCACTTTCCCAAGCTACATCTGTCAAACTGTTGAAAATAGAGTTTATTTTGGATATGAAGCAAAAGTCCAACTACTGTATGATATTTTTAATTTAAGCTAGAGTTTTTCAGATTGTCTACCACTCACGATTCTTGCTTTACTGTCTCACTAACACAGGGTAAATGGTGAATGTGGCTGTAAGGCTCTATTAGGCTGATGGTTGCGGGTAGAAGGAGGATGCAGCACAGAACCACAACAGATTTGGCACAAGCTATCCATAGGGTGCGGAGTCTAAAAAGCCTGTGGATCTTCATCTTTGACCCCTGCAAAGAGTTATGGACATTGCTGCTGGGCACTCCAAGGTTGCAGCCCCTAGGGTAGCTGTCCACTGGTAGTAAGGAAAAAGCATAGTTTAGATACAGTGCAGAGGGCCAAGGCAGATGGCAAACAGGGAAATCAAAATCTGTAGCAGAGGTCAGGGCAGGCAGAAGGCAAGAGGTGTTCAGGAAACAGACTAAGGTCCATACCCAGATACTGTAAATAGGAACAAAGGTCCTAACTGCATCCCACAAACAAACTAAGTGGGTCTATAATCGGGTGGCGACAAACAGAACTAGTCGCCTTATAAAGATGAAACAGCAGGAATGTAACCAGGTCAGAATGATGTGACTATGATGGAACCGCTTCGGAATGATTGCGACGCAACTGCCGTGATGCCGGAGGGGACTGCTAAGTCACATTCCTGACAGTGGCTGCCTTATTCTGTATTGCTACCAGTCAGAATGTAGCTTCAAACTAGGAAATCCCAGTAATTGATCAGTTTAAAATCTACAGCAATTCCAATCGTGTGTATAATAACAATTGAGCAGCTGAATATTTGGTGCTATGAGTGTTGACAGCAAAGTAAGGCAGAATTTCTTTACTTCTCAATTGTTCAAAGATACTTTGCTCCAAAGAGCCTTGAGGGACAATGAAAACTAAAGGGAGTGAATATGCCAAATGTGCTCCGTGATGGTGCAACTAATTGTTTCAAGAAATGATTGATGTGTTTGGTTTTTAGCCAATGAAAACTAAAGGGTTACAGAAATAATGTATATGGGAAAGTGCTGACCTCAGGACTGATTTTATTGCCATTTTAGTTTGAGGAACTGATCTTTTTTCCATTCGAGACGACCTTCAAATGTTTTGGTGCTCTTGATCTTGTAAAAAGCACATAATAGAGTTGCAATAATCATAGGGGGTAAATATTGAAACATGTGTCTTTTTAATAACCAATAATTATGTTACTTTGTACATTGCAACAAACATTCTCCATAAGATTGGATTGCCTTAGGGCTACGGGTGTTTGTGAAAGAAAATGAGATGATGTTTATATTAATTACCATAGAGAAATGAAACAAACCTGTGAAAGTCATTTATTTTTTCTCTGCCACAACTTCCACTGGGGATGTGATTGTAATGAAGAAAGAGAAGAGAGAAACCCAGCATTGCATATGCAAGATGTAACCTGTGTAATTAAACACAGAATTTTTATTTAGCTGTTTTCCTTATTGGTGGTTGACCACTAAATGTTGAAAGTAAACATCTTCGATATTCATTTAAAACATACAGTTAAACATCTGTTATACACCATCATATTCTCAAAGTCTCTTTATGGAATTTTCACCAGTAATAGGGTTGAGATTCTGTAGATCAGAGAATTCAGACCTGTGACCTTCTAGCTAAGGAATTAATACTCACCTATGAGGATTGTTAGAAGGTTCGGTGATTGTAGCACAACAACAGCTAGACTTGAGGAAGGAACTTCAGCAGATCTTTAACTAAACATGAACCTTCTAGGGCAAATACAACAGTGGTGGGTCATATAGAGGCCTGGGAATTGGTTATTTAGATAAATGTAAAAAGATTCTCGGCAGCTGAGTCACTGGATTCTAGCAGTTATTTAGGGGACAGCTTATATCCTTTTAATTTGCCCTAATTGCTTAAGCTCACAACACACAGTGGTTGACCAACAGCCCAGGAGATAGCAGGTTACAGGTTCTGACCTCGAAAGTAGAGAACCAGGAATGTGTGACACTTGTCTGAGAAACGCCAGCACCCGCTCAACTAAAAAAAAAATGGCATTTTCAAGATTAAAAAAAAATGACTGAATCACTTTAAATCAGGTTAGCTTTACACCTGAGAAAACGGTATCAAAAGCAAAGTCTTTTCAAGCAAGCAAGCTATCTTATCGTTATCTTAATGGAATTGACTCCATGTAACACACCAGTAACCGGAACCTTATCTATAATTGTTAATAAATGATTATAGAGGGGTTCTACTCTACAGTCCAGTACACCGCAAGCTACTTTTTATTTTATAGGCAAAGTGCTGCAATATAGGAAAAGTGAAATGGAACTCTTTTTTGGTTTTTGGTAATGTCGCCTAATCAAAATTGAATTTAAAAAAAGGAATAAATTCATATTTTTGCTAGGGAAAACTAAAATGTTTGCATTTTTTTCTATGAGAAAATAACATTCTTTGTGCCACAAATTTTTGTTGATAATTTTGCCCTTTTAGTGTACACATTCATTTTATTTGTATACATGGCACACAGAAAGCCAATCACTGCAACCACAATATTTATATTTCCTTTGCAAAGATGCAAAAGTTACTATTTTCTAAGTCATATAATATTTTAGAACATTTCTAAGCTTTTTGAATAACCACTTTACTCTTATTTTATATAAAAGGAAGAAATAGTACAACTTATACAATATGTGTTTTTTTATATTATTCAATTATGTTAAATAGTCCTGATATTTTTACACTACAATGGGGCGAAATTATTAAACTTGGAAAAGCCCGTTTCAGCTTTCCGGAGTTTAATTGGGCGGACACCAGGAAGTTTCTCACGGCAAGTAATGCGAGAATTGTTTCAAGCGATACTTGCAGAGAGAAACTTTTCCCATTGAATATTTCCAAGGAAAGGTAGCCATACTACAGTAATGTAAAGTATGGCTAACCTTTCCATGGATATATTCAATGGAAAAAGTTTATCTCGGTAAGTATCGCTAAAAACAAATATCGCTATACTTACCACGAGAAACTTCCGGGTGTTCGCACGATTAAACTCAGAAAAGCGAAAGCAAGCTTTTCTGAGTTTAATAAATTTTGCCCAATCTTAGGGTGTGTTATACCAGATGTTGTCACAAGGGATGTGGGGTTGGTAGCTATTTATGTAGCAATATACAGTATATACTGAATTTATAACACCAGTTTATGATCATGTACTTGGAGGAGTTATGGCCACTGGTGGAGAGTAAAATGGAGAATAATCACTCATTGTCATCAAGGTACTATAAGTATATGAAGCTAATTTTTATCTTTGTAGGATCTTAGATACAATGCCAAATTACTTTTAGATATTACAGTTAAATATTTTTCTTGTAATCTCTATGGTACACCTGTCTCATTGTACATCTGAACAGCTCCTATAATCTTCCAGGGTCCATTTGCTTGTATCTGATTGGATATTGTGCATTTCTAATTATCTGCAGGTGCACTGAACATTCTAATCAGTATAGCTGTTTCAAACTCTGAAATAGAAGTATTACCAACATGCCTTGGATATTTTATTAAAATGTTTGCAATAAATAATTTCAGATTATCACTGATAAAATATTGTATTAAGCCTCTTTGAACTTTATATATTTTAGAGGTATTTTTTAGCCAAAATCATGAATTTTCATATACAAACCTGTGTTGATAATGGAAACCACTTTAAAACTGTATTTGTTTCACATGTTTTCATGATTGTTTGTGTACTGATACAACATTTCTAAAAAAAAAAATGATAATAATACAAAAAAAAATCATGAATTTTCTGTTGGGGTCAGTTATTCCAAATGTTTACAAAAAGACTGTACAGTAACACATAATTTAGTTTAAATATAACAAGCCTATAATATTGGTATGACTAAATAAGGAAAGGAAAATAATCTCGATAAAAATAATTTCTCCTATAACCTACTTGCCCACTTCTGCAATATTAGTTTCCTTGTGTAGTTTGTATAACTGAAAAAACATAACTTCATATTAGAACTTATTCATATGCTGGTTTTCCGGAGGTTTCGTGTTTAAAACTCTTAAATTAGCCAATTGTGAACAACTTCACAAAAATAGCATTTGTGGAAGTGAATGATTTAGAAAAAGTAATTTATGGGAAAAAGTAAAAACAGTGAAATATCGCTCACAAATAACTATACTATTTCCTAATATTAGTCATTTAGAAATAAATGTTGTCATATGATGATTAGCATAACGGGAGAGAAAAATGTATTTTCTTATTGTTTTTATTTAATGAATGAACAATTATAAAATATTGAAAACAATTAGTTAGATATAAGGTCAAATACATCTTTATTTGTCTATTGTATATCACAAAATTTGAAATATATAATGATGAAATATGTGACACTGGGCCTCCAGAATTGACTATGAAACATACCTTAAGCTCTAAGGTAGAAAAAAGAAATAAACTTTGCAATTTAGGTTTTGTAGCATGCAAGTAACACATTAAACTAAGCAAAAAAATAAAATACCACATTTAGGGGGGGAATTCAGGAAGCTCCGAAGTGAGGCGCGTAGTGTTCGCCTCACTTCAGAACAAGTGACATGCGCATGCTGATGTCCTGCACGCGGACATCAGCATGCGCATTAAAGGGATTCCCCTCCCGGCGAGAGCATAAGAGTCTCCTCGCCGGGAGGGGATTCCCTTTAATGCACATGCTGATGTCCGCGTTCAGGACACCAGCATGCGCATGTCACTTGTTCCGAAGTGAGGCGAACACTACGTGCCTCACTTCGGAGCTTCATGAATTCCCCCCTTAAATGGGTGAAATTTATCAAAGTCGGAAAGACCAGAGAGAAATCTCATTTTGTTCTCTCGAGATTTAATTTGAGATCTTGAGATCCAGTTTCTCGATCTCCAGTTTTCACATTTTTTTCCATGGAAAGGTAGCCATGCTTTACATTAGTAGCATGGCTAATTTTCCATTGAAAATATTGAAAATTCGGGATCACAAAATTTTATCTCGTTATCTTGCAGAAAATCTCATGAGAATAAAATGAAATTTCGCTTGGTAAAGTCAGAAAGACCCAGAACAGTCTTTACGACTTGAATAAATTTCGCTGTGTCTAATGGGAACTTGATCCAATAATTAGATTTTTGAAAAACCTGAGTCCAGTGGCTCTCCACTCCTTCACTAGTTCTAGTTACATGAGAACCCAGCAACAACCAGTTATCAACAACACTACTTTGGGGCTCCAGTTATTTCATCCAAGAGGACACCTAAACTTCTAAAATAGGAGAGAAGAAGAGTAGAAACTTACAGCATAATAGACATAACACAGGTTCAAGTATTGAGCAGGAGTCTGATTATAAGGTCACGGATAAACAAAGGATTATGAAAAGAAGAAGCGGATGTTAAGGAACAGGAGAACCAACCTTGTGTACAAAGACCTCAACAATTAACAGACCTTCTCACAGGGTAATGTCCTTCAGCACTGCCAATGTTAATGTTTTTAAAGATTGCAACCTTCAGTGCTTTTTAAAAAAATTGTGAAATATTACCATCTGCAAACTTTACATTTAAACAAAATATTTATTGTCATCTAAGATTAAAATTGACTGCAGATCTCCTAGGTATTGTGATTACTGTTTGCTGGAAGTAGCTTTCCTATAATTGATGCATAGCATTTCTTTTCCTTCCTTACATTGTGGTGTTTAAATCTCATAACTGAAAGAGCAGGCAGCTGCAGATGTGGGCCTGTGCTACAATAGATTTCCTAGAAATCACTCTTTTTGAACTGAGCCAGTTATTTACACCACCACAGCTGTTCCAGTCCATAGCTTTACATGTCCGTATTAGGAGACACATTACTCTCATTAAGATTAAAGATTTGATTTAGACTATAAGTGCTTCTAACCAAACATTCGACTAGGCATTCTTCCAACTCTAGTGCAAAGCACATCCAAGCTGCATTTCATGTGGAATATGCAATGCAAATCACACTTTCACAGGAAATGGTTATTATGATCGAATTCACTTAGAAAAACATGTATACTTTAAGTATTATCAACGCTGAACAAACACAGGCTGATTCACAATCAAATTAATGCCTAGAATTTGTAAAGAATAATGAAAATGTAAAGACTTATATTTACTTTTTTAAATAAAGTAATTTTGATGAGAAATGCATTTATAATAAAGTCACCAAATTAAACTTCAGTCCAGCTCTTAAAACAATAAAGCACAAAGCACATTTCTATTTAAAGACACAGAAGCTGCATCCCTTTGTTTTCATAGGGCGAAATTTGCTAAAGTCGAAAAATTATTTTGTCAACCTTCTCGCCTGGTTTTTGGCTTCTTTTTGCCCAAAAATCTAAAATTGGGCAAAAAGGTTGAATAACGTGTTTTTCAAACCAGCCTATTTTTAATGATTAGATTAGATGAGTTTATTGTCACTGAGTAGTACATATATACATACCAGCGAAATTAAAATGCGTCCATATATAAATATACGTTATAAAACACAATGAGTACAATATTGCTGTCTTCGCCTATTTACTAAACTGTACAAAGATCATTTTATCTACCAAAGTTGTTCACCCACCTTGGACTGATAAAAACCCATTATTCCATATGGGGTTGGTCCATTCATTTAGCTACAGGCAAATATTTCCCTTTGAAAAATAATGTCTTTATCGATCTCTAATGGAAGTTGAGCCTAATAGAAAAAACACTGAAAACTGTTCAAAATTTGTCGATAATGGATTCGTTTGATGGATAAAAATTTAAATGATTTTTTATAAATCAAATAAATTAAAAAGTACAGGAAAATGAAAATTAACAGCAAAACAGGGTGAAATTAACTGATATGGTCAATGTGATATGGACAATTCTATCAAGCTTGCTGTCCACTGTTATCCCTAGATCTTTTACAATTCTCAATCTGGCTAAATTTATGCCATTAAATTTCTTGTTTGTTATTACAACCAAAATGTCCAACCTTAAAGAAGAGCTAAAGTCAAAAATCTTTTAACCATGCTGTACTGTTCGGGTCAATATGACCTGAAATGATTTTTGAGACCCTGCAGATTTTTTTTAATGAGAATTTGAAACTAGTGGTTCCTTGACTTCTCATTTGTGGAGCTCTACATTTTTATTTATTTTTGTTTTGTTTTTTTTGTTTACTTTTTGCCACACGCTGATTGTTACACTTGTACTGTTTGGGTCAATATGACCCGATAGCATTTTATACTGTTCTACAGGTTTCTGATTATTTCTGACTGCAAAAGTTATGTTTCTTTATGTGTACTTCATCTCCAAATGGTGGTGGTTTCACTGTTCTTATTAGTAAGCAAGTAATTATCTAGTCTGTTTGTGAGAGAGGAGACTGGTTGTCTATCATTCAAAGGGTGGGGGTTTCACTGATGAAAGACCTGAAAAAAATCAGGGTATGCGTGTTGTTCTAGATTTGACTCATGGACTAAAAGGACAAAATGTCACATGTGACAACTTTTTTACATCCTATCAACTAGGCCAGATGTTGAAGAAGAAACAACTTACCATGCTGGATACTATGAGAAAAAACAAACCTGAACTACCGTAAGGTATCCTTAGCAAGAGAGAGGTGTACAGTTCTACTTTTTATTTTTCTGGAAATACAACTGTTGTTTCTTACGTTCCAAAAAACAAACAAACAGGTAATTCTAATGAGCACAATGCACCATGACAATGCCATAAGTGATAGAGAAGACAGAAAGCCTGACATTATTTTGGATTATAATGCCGCAAAGGGAGTAGTTGATACTTTAGACCAAGCAATATCAACATATACAGTACATGCAAACGCAAAACCAATCGGTGGCCAATGATTTTATTTTATAACATACTGGACGTTTCTGCATACAATGCATTTGTCTTATGGAGAGAAATTGACCCCGATTGGAACCGGAATAAGCTGCATAAAGCCATATATTGACAGCAGAAAAATGACCCCCAGAAGTGATGGAGCAACAGCCATTGTAAAAAGTGTCCAGCATGCTCAAGAAAGAGACTCCACATCCACAGCCTCCACCAGCACAGCTACCAGCAAAAAAAGGAAGAGATGTAGCTTCTGTCCATCTTCCTGTGACAATAAGACTAATCTGACATGTGCTGGATGTTCAAAATATCTGTGTAAAGGACATGTGTCTTATTATTGTGTTCAGTGTAAGAACACATGAACATTTTCAGTTTTTTCTTTCTAAAATGGTTAAAGTTTTTATGATTTTTCATTTGTTGATTTATAAAAATTTTTTTCAAAAAGTTAAATTTCATGTTTTAGTAAAAGTAATGTAAAGCTTCTTTATTATTTGTGTGCAGAATGTCAACAAACGAAGATAATTTCCAAAAGCCTGTGTAACCTTTTTATGAAAAAAAAAAATAATTAAGTTTGAATTTACATTTTTCTTTTGTTTATGATCAAACATGTTCACATACAGTATTTCAATGAAAAAAGTATTCAAATTAAACAATTAGAGTAGCTAAAAATCAAGAATTAATAGGTCGGGTTATATTGACCCGGGAACAGTACAAGTGTATAGCAAATGCGAACAGAACAGCAGGGTTAAGAGCGGCATAATTGCTTATTAAAGGTGGCTTTTTATATAGGCGCAGGCTGGCTGGCATTTAGCTTACCAGCCAGCCTGCGCCTATATAAAAAGCCACCTTTAATAAGCGATTATGCCTCCCTTAAAAGATTTTTCAGCCATGTTGAAGAGGAAGAAGGAAGTGAAGAAGATCTCAAGAGCAGCAACAGAAGAAAAGAAGATTGGCTCTATCTAGAGGCAGGAAGCAACACTAAAGCAAAGGAAGTTATCAGTAAGCATTTCCTCCTCCAGCTTAAGAATAACCCCTAGAGGAAATAAGCCTTAGTTCTTCTCCTTTAAGTATTGTGTGAGAGCAACTATCATAACAATCCAAATGGAAATATTTGTATTGTGCTGTTTATAAGTCCTTTACATTTGTCAGTGAGAAAAAAAAGAGTCTGGTTACACTACATGGATTATTGCACTGATAAATTGAACAATAAAAATCAACAATTTTTTTCAGCATTAAAATGCGTTTCTTGAATATAGTCTGTGGCATGCTTCAGTGATTTTGGGAAATGATCTATCCTTCAGAATTAGCTACACGCTAACGGAACCTGTATCTGTCACCTTCCATCAGTAGCTTATAATTTAAAGGCTCTAGAGGATAAACTGGTCCAGATGCTTCTGACAGTCTTTTAAACTCTGTGATGCTTGAATGTGTATAAAGACATCACTTTATTTTCCTAATTCCAAGGAAGAGAAACTCTGCTTTGTCTAATGTTGAACGTAAAACTTTTTTTGTTTTAGACTCATGGGTAAACGTTATTGTAATCATCACGCACCTTGAGTTTCCCCCACGATTACCATAACACAACCTGATATATTACAATGTGTTTAGAGCATTTTCACCAGAGGACTGCATGTAAATGTATGGTCTTACCTACAGTAATTATCTTAACTCTGTTCATTATAATTCTCTACAGTTAATCCTATCACAAAGATTTAAATGACAAACCCAGCAACATCTGTACACTACATATAAGCAGTGAAGAAACTGATAAGCTCTAAAATCAAATTTAAAGGACCAGTAATACAAAAAAAAAATCTTTATTTAGATTGGCATGGCTGGTATTCCAATGCCATAATTGCAAACATGTAACCTTCAATCTTGAATTCTTGATTTGCCATTTTGGGGGTTATTCACTAAGGTGCGAATTCGACTGTCAAATTCGCAAACAGCGGATTCTCATAGAAAATCAGCTACAATTTCCCCATTGTAAAGTCGCGACAATCTTTTAATGTTAAGATTGCGACATTTTTTCCATAGTAAACTTGCGACTGTGACAATATTCTCATTATAAAGACGCGACTGTGACAGTAGTAGCCTATTACGACTGCCTTTATCTGGCAAATTCGCACCAATACGCAACAATTCGGACTTTAGTGAATAACCCCCAACTTAGGTTTTTTTTCTCCATGATGGTTTCATCCATCTTCATTTTGTTTGGCTTTCATTATTATAGGCTCAATATCAATAACTGGACAGAGTGAGGGTCCCTTATATGCCAAATTGTAGAAGAAGATGGCTGTAACCATATAAATAGAAATCATTAGAAATCAGGAACTACTAGAAATGAATACCTGTCATTACAATAAACATTTCATTTTTTTAAAAAAATTTCTGATGTTACTGGTCCTTTAAGAAATGCAACGCCAAACACTTTGGGCCTTAATGACTAAAAGCTGAATAGTTGTGTATGGTTCAGAATTTGCATCGATTTGCCACTTCCTCATGTTCACTTACTGAGCAAACTCTACAATGTGGCAAATACACAACTAATTTGGGTAACTACGATAGTCATGATCTTATGGAGCACTTCACATCACTTTGCCTGCACATGTGCACAGGTACTTCTACTACTAATTATCCGGCGCAGT
The DNA here is from genome assembly GCA_019650415.1 of Pipa parva. Taxonomy (NCBI): domain Eukaryota; kingdom Metazoa; phylum Chordata; class Amphibia; order Anura; family Pipidae; genus Pipa; species Pipa parva. Next base: position 14,179 of record WMED01007161.1, read on the forward strand.
GTATAGAAGGAGTAAATGTGACAAGGTGTACTGCTCCGAATTCACCCATTTGACTTCACCACATCAGAGTGGCGAATGGGTTGGCTGATGGCAGAGCTATACATTCTACTTCTATCCCACTGATTATGCCACACAATGCATCTGACAGTGATTTCCGCAATCCGCTTGTTCTATTCGCCAATTAGTCAACTATGAGAAGAGAATTTGTGACTGTTTAGGTGATGCAACTCAAACTATAACAAAGTGAATTGGACAGGTGAATTCATCCTTTATAAGCTCTTTGGAGACACAGCTTGCTTGCAGGAGACTGGACTTGGTAGCACATCTCTTCAATCAACTTCACAATCAATATTTTAATTAGGGTTTCCTTTAAAGTTTTATTTAATTACGAGTATATCAAACGCACGCCTTTGAATTGCATTGTGGCATTTTTACATAAATTGACATAAACAAAAAAGACAATCCAGTGCAGGTATGTAATTTTAATATATTACTTTAGTTTTTTAATATATTATTTTAGTTTTTTTAATATATTACTTTAGGGTGCTCCTTTAACTGTTTTTGTAAAACGTGAACAATCTGTTGTTCTAAGTCAGTTAGTATTTTCAATCTTGCTGTTTGGTTCTACTGTAGATTTTCTTACTATGGAAGTCTTTATATTTACGGTCGGGCATAGAAATTAAAGCTAATATGCACACACACCTTACAATTTATTAACTTTCATGCTGCATCAGATTATCTGAACCTATCGGCCATAAACACACTCAGAGAGAGTTCATCAAAAGGGAGCAATCTTTTCAGAGGTCTAGTAACCCATAGCAACCATTCAGCTGTTAGTATTCACTAGTACAGGGAACTAGCATTATGAAAGTAAGCTTCTAAATGGTTCCTATGGGTTAGTAGACCAACATCTGTAAATGATTGCGCCTGTTGATGAATTGTCCTATTTATCTATTTTTTAATTTAAAACTAACAATGAATATAAGTAGGACAAATAACCATAACCCCAGACCAAAAGAGTGAGAATTACCACTTAGATTGTAAGCTCTACAGGACAGGGACCTCCAACCTCTTGTGTCAACCGCAACCTAGCACTTAAAGTGTTGTATCCTTGTAATATTTTACTTGTATTGTTTAATGTATTTTTCCCATGTCTGCTTATACTTGTATTGCTGAATTGTACAGCGCTGAGTAAATTTGTGGTGCTTTATAAATAAAATGACACAGACATACATACCGGTATCTGGGACCATCTGAAGCAGAGGATGCAGAGGGGTTGCAGTGGTAATGGCTGGGACCCCAGCACCTAAAGTTAAACCCCTGAATTATTATAAGTTGTAGGAACTGTAAGAATTAGAAGCAGGTAACAAGGGCTACAGGACAACCCTTGGAAATTCCAGCCTAGAAGTATTGTGCATATTGTTATTTATCCAATACATAAAACAAGTAAAGTTTACCCAAAGTATTTCTGGCTTGTAAATCTCTGGAGACTTGGCCAATTTTTAATAATGTATTGATGGGAAAAACAATTAGTTCTGTCTGTTCTCTTTAGTGCCGCTGATTCAGAAAATGAGGGAAAAATGTAGCTTTTGACAGTTATGTGGGAAAAAAATCCATTTTCCAGCTCCATGGGATACAATGTATATTGTTGCTAAATGATGTGTCCTTGAACTGCTTCTAAGCGGAGACAGACCATCCTCGGCTGTTTGTAAATCATTCTTCTCTCCTACATGTTGTTTCTCTGTAATGTGAGGAGTTTTCTGTACACATCTAGAGAATTATTGTCGTGAGAATTTTATATAACAAAACTTCAGGGACTCGTATTTATGAAGCAAGAGTTTGGAAGCAGTCAGATGTTTTAGCCATTCATTTTATTTTATACAAATGTTAAAATAGAACACAATTATAATTTTATTTGTTTTGTTTGCACTTTTTGTCCAATTTTTATTGTTTCAGATATTAAAAACAAAAAAACTAATGTATCCAATCCATAACTGATTTCTTAAAAGTGCAGCATCTTCCAGTCTAAACTGCTAAAGCAGCCAATCAGTACATGATTGTAGATGTAGTGCTCTCTTATAGAACTGCTGGTGCTAGTATTTTATGGCTTCCATATTGGATCCTCATTAATATGCTAATGAACCCTGACACGTCATCCCACATACTGTTTGATTGGTTGGAGAATGTTACCTGTTACCTTAAACTGTGATGTATATATGAATATAAAGGATGTATATATTCTGGTTTTCAGACATGCTCTGTAAGAAGTCAGTGCCCAGGACACCAGCTTTCTCAGCAGAGGGTAGGGCTGAAATAATACAAAGCCTGTCATGCACCATGTACCAATAATACATGCAGAAGAAGTAGAAATAGTAAATTAGGTGGCTTGGAAGTGAAAGACTGTGGGTTTGTTGTGTTGTTGCCATGTAGACTAAATCAATAAATGTGATAAATTAGGAGATTTTAGTTCTTACATACATATAAATATACTTATATATAAATATCACTCAAAGAGCAGTGATTTATTTTGGCACTACTTATACAAATAAATGCTATTTACTGTGGTCAAAATGTTTGAGTAAGCTCATTCTTCCAGATTTGAGATTTGAGGCAGATAAGCCTCCCCCTCTTTGCCTTCATGTATAATCTAAGTAGCTACGCTTAGTTTGTTGTTTGCTTTTTGTATCCAAGATATATCAAATGGAAACCATTTGCAATAGACTGACTGAGCCATCTGGAATGACAGTGATTTACACTGCACAATCAATTCTTTTTATAAGACTTTAGCGTGGAAGTAACCCTGACAACCATTTATTAAACTATACAGAAATGGTTTGTCTGTACACAAACTGAACAAGACTTTACTATCTGCATCTTTTTCCAAAGTCTGCTCTTAAAAAAAATTGTGAACATCTTTTGTTTTGTTTTTTTTGTTTTTTTGCTAGACTGTATTAGAGACCCCAAAATCAATATCAGTTTGAATTGAATTTATTTAGAATTCCTCTTCTAACTGGAATGTTTTCACTGAAACAAGTGCTCAATATACCCAAAAGACTAAAGATTTACTTAAAGATTAGTGGGGAAATTCATCACCAGGGACAGTCTTTTACAGAGGTCAAGTAACCCATTGCAACCAATCAGATATTGGCTTTTAGAATTCTGGTTTTCCTGGAACAAAGAATGCCAGAAGCTGATTGGTTGCTATAGGTTACTACTAGACCTCCAAAAATATTTCTCCTGTTGATGAATTCCCTTGCTAATATCTAAGACATTTCAATAGATAGAGTGATATATTTTGGTCAGTTCTTTTCTTAATAGAAGTATAATTGTCAAGGTAAGAATTTTAATTATTTTTATATTGTAGCAATGCACCTTTCAGTTTGAATGAACACATACAATAGTTATCAAACTA
>WMED01007163.1:0-17847 GCA_019650415.1 Pipa parva
TCTTCTCCTTAGCACTGTCTGTGAGTGGTACCTGCCAATACCCTTTAGTCAAGTCTAAGGAAGAAAAAAACCTAGCATGTCCCAGTCACTCCTCCTACTGCTACTTTGATTTTATCTTGCACGTTGATTCCTGGATTTTAACTTTATTATCAATAAACTTCTACGATTTTACTATCAGGAGTGCCGGAGTTTCTGCTTTGTTATTGTTTTTTTCTTTGCTGGTTTCAGCAATCCGGTATCTATTGGGCTTTCTGGGACTCAGGGTGTTCTAATTGAAAGGACTTTTATTCTCATTATTGGATTGATATTGGTATGATTTCATAGTAGACATGTCTGTTGTCATTGATATGTTGTTGTCTTTCTCTTTTTCGATCTGTTTGAACAGTAGCTTTTTAGGTTGAAGGCTAAACATTGATCCTGTCATGTACATCTGTGCCGTCATGTAAATAATGGTAAGTGCTATGCTATAACAATGTGGCCTTATTATTAGTCGATCAATGATACCTATAGAGAAACAAAATGAAGCCACGTCTAAATTATTACTATTTTCAGATGGAATTAATGTAAATCAGAGTTTAGACCGCAGCCCTCAGAGATTCCTAGTGATACAAGGCTTTAGAATATTCAAAAATTAAGTGATTGTCATTAGTAGAGATGGATTTGTCATAATATCATATTGGCTTATTATTCCACCTCTTTACATGTGAACAGGCAGTAAAAGCCTGAACTACAGTGGGTCCCACAGGAATAGAGATTGATCTATTCTTACATCTAAAGTAAATTGGTTTAAAAAAGCAAGGTAAAACATAAACAACGTTGGTATTTTATTGTATTATAAAATAATAATAATGCTCATTTTGTAGAATTATCATTAATATTAACCTAAAAAGGACTCTCTTATTTCATATACTTGGATTTAAAAAAAAAAAAAAAAGAAGTTTGGTATTTTTTGAGTTGTCATCAAGAAAAATAAACCAAAGGACCAATGCAGGAAGTCGAGAAATATAAGGATAACATACAGTAGCTAGTGGCAGATTTAGATATGTAATTCTTGCAAGGGTGAGATTCAGTAAACTCGGAAAATCCCGAGTTCGCTTTTCTGAGTTTATCCCAAGAATATCTCAGCTGTTCATTCAGTAAAAATCGCTCAATATTTTCGATCGATATTTACTGACCGAAACTTTTTGATCTAATTTTTCAGGGGGTAATTCAGGAAAGTGCGAACTTACCTGGCGATCCTTCAATTCACCTCGCCAAGACTGGTACGCACTCCCTTCTGTCCTGCACACGGAGATCAGCGAACGCTTTAAAGGTACATCTTCTCGCCTCACAAGACTAGAATACCTTTAAAGCATTTGCTGATCTCTGCGTGCAGGAGAACAGGGTGCGCATACCAGTTTCAGGAGGTGAATCAAAGGATTGCCAGGTAAGTTCGCACTTTCCTGAATTATCCCCCCAATCTTGATTTTTCGATAAAAAGGAAGCCATACTACTAATGTAAAGTATGACTACCTTTCTATTGAAAAATTCGATCGAAAAAACTCGATCAAAAGTTTCGGTCAGTAAATATCGATCGAAAATATTTTTACTGAATGAACAACTGAGATATTGTTAGATAAACTCGGAAAAGCGAAATCGTCCTTTTCCGAGTTTAATACTTTTCAGCCTTGAACTTTAACATTTAACATGTTTTCCAGTATTTTGTACCAAGATACAGTATAATACAGTGGTATAACTAAGGGAAAAAAATACTGTTTATAGGGGACATACAGGCTTTCCTTTGTTCAAATTCCAAAAATGGAAAAATAATAACGCACAGAATTTCACTAAAACAAACTCAGGAATACAATACCTGTAGGGGTTAAGCGGATTATTTTTATGAAGAGTGAAGTGCTGCTGGGTATTATTTTTGTATTATGATAGTACTGTATATCTGCTGGAGATAAAGCACTGATTCTTCATTTGTATATTGTAAAAGGTTGTATGAAAGCAGAATTACTAATTAGCACATTGTTTCAAGGGTACATTAAAGACTCAGAGAGACAACGAATCATCAGATGAAGTGCATGTTACTAATACAAACCACATATTTACTACAAGGCAATACATTATTAATAAAAAATCTATAAAATAACAAAATTGCCACTATTTTTATCTGAGCTGTATTGCATGAATTAGCATATAGAAATGAGAAATAATTTGCACTATCCATTAACAAATTAGTATCCTATCTACCATGGGAAGGTAAAACACAAATATTAACATACTGTTACAACTGTAAAGCCTACAATTAGTTTCTCTATTTCTTCTTTTATTATTTATCATATCTCTTTCATACACAGACTAAGGCTATTTTAGTTAGGCTAATTAACTAACCTACTATATATGTCTTTGGATTGAGGGAGGAAAATCAAGTACCCAGAGGAAACCCACATAAGCATAAAGGAAACATACAAACTCCCTATGAATGATGTCTTTGGTGGTGTTGAACACATGATTCCAGCACTGCCACGCTAACCACAGAACCACAATTACATTTTTTGCACTACCCCAAATTAAATATATAGAGAAGTTAGAAGAGATAAGAGTTGCACTGTTAGCATATCAAGTTTACATGTATGGAAGCATTGGCTTTAATCCCTTATTAAATTGATAGGTCTGATAGATAACAGTACAATAACATTTAAAGGAACAGTAGTAAATTCTGTATGGAAATACACCTAATAAAAAATAATTTATGTTCTTATCATAGCATTAAAATGTGCAGTTCTGTCCATCTAATTAAAAGATTCTGAAAATGAGCATTGAAATAATATTTCTGGCACTTCCTTGTTAGTGACAGGAAATGTAAAGCATATATAGCAGTCAACTTGAGGGGAAGCCAAAAGGTATACGTTTCCTCAGCATGCAGTTGTAACGCTATAGTTAAAGTGCACCTGTCACCTCAAGACTAATGCTAATTTAGGTTCTACTAATGAAATAAATGTTTTATAAATATATACAGTATGTAATTTTTTTTTTAAAATTTACCTTTTAACAGCATTTCTCTCTGTCATCTTCCCTGTACAGATAAGATTCCCTAAAATATAAAATTATAGAAATGGTGAATTTGCGTCAAAATTCACCAGGGCTACACAGTGTTCTAAACCTTTGCCTCAGTGTGTGCAGGCAATATGTCTCCTCCCACGTGTCATCTGTGGGAAGCAGGAAGTGACCAGTGATGAGGAGAACATCTGCAGTGAGCAGGAAAGTGAAAGCCTGATGAAGAAAGAACAGTTTCAAGAGAAGAACCATGACAGAGGAGTGGAAAGGAGATCTGTTAGACAAAAGTCATGACAGAAGTGTCAGGTAAGTCTAAAATGTAAAATAAATAATAATGTTTTCCAAAACCACATTTTTTAATTTACATTTTTAAATAGTTATTAGTTGTTTAACTGAATGTTTAAAAAAAAAACAAAAAAAGGTCTATTCTGCCCATTATTTATGGGTAGATATAAATATATAAATCATGAAACCTACAGCACAGTCAGCCGAATAACCCAGTCCCTCTTCACATATAAAGCTCATACTTACAAAGATGGGGGGCACTTAGTGAGGTAGTGCTGCTGAGAAATAATGATACAATATGACCGCAAAGCGCTGTCTTGTGTATTTATATAAAGCCACATAGTTTGTAGATTTTAATCCGTATATTATTTTCATAAAATTCATTTAAAAGAAGGGTATCTATTTCTGACCCCTTAGTCAAGGGTGGCAGGAGTCAGTACCACAAAGGGGTTCAGTAGATGACTCCCCCAAAGTAACAGAGCTGGGGAGGGATGTTCTTAAACACAAAAACTAACTAACTATTGTTGGATAGGGGCCTAAAATAAGACTAAAAATGTCCTAAGACCCCCCCTGCCTTAAGTTCCTCCACTCCCTAATTCCTAGTGGGACGATATTAAGGTGAGGGTTCTTTGTGCTGCCATTCAACTGTAAAATAAAAAATATGAATACCCACTCTTTCACTAAGATACTTCACCAGAAAGGATACCTGAAGAAGCTGAAACGTTCGGTTTTCCATAGGACTAGTTGTCTTAAAGAGCTACAGGTGTAGTTTGAGTGAGTAAGCAAGAAGAGAATTACGGAATCATCTGGGGTAGGTGGCCCTAGGTGTATCTCAGGGCAGAATCCCTCTAAGAAGCATTTGTATATATGTATAATTTTATTTATAAAGCCCCACAAATGTACACAGCGCTGTACAATTCAGCAATACAAGTACAACAAAGACATGGGAAAAGTGCATTAAACAATACAAGTAAAATATCACAAGGATACTTCACTTTAAGTGCTAGGTTGCAGTTCACACAAGAGGTTGGAAGTCCCTGCCCCATAGAGCTTACAATCTAAATGCTTTGTGTAGCAGCAAGGTAGCTTCTGTTTGTAGAGCACAGCAGGTGTTGCCAGATTAGAGATACAGGAGCCAACCGCTCTGTGTGTCACCAGTGTAAGTATAGGGGAAGCTTGCAGAGAGTTAGGAGGACATCCTACTCTCAGTTAGGGACTCTTGAATTTCAGAGTAACGCTTCCCTTTCCTAGGGTTCTGCAATGATAAACAAGGATATGTGTACACTGTGAGAATACTATCAAAGAAGAACTTGCTCATTTTGAAGATACTCTGTATGGAAAACATTTGCAGTTCTATAGTTATGTAAGTATGTAAGTACCAGTGTGTAAATAATTATCTAACAGTATGTCACATAAATAGTGTGTAAGAAATGGAAATGGTACTATCTCATTTCTTTCAAGTTATATGTATTCATCTTAGTAAATCTGCTGTATATCTATTTTAATTGGGTTATAACTTCAAAGGTATAGGAATAGCACCACCTGCTGGAGTTTTGTATTATTACATTATTGCAATATGATATCTCTCTAGGAATGTAGCGGAGAGGAGTAACCCAGTCTATAAATACATGTGTGTCATGTGGGTTTTGGTCTTCAGTCCCAGCCCTGGGAGCAGGCTGGGCCTTTGCTACAGGGCCTCAATCGCGCAGGGTGGAGAATCCCTACAGGCCACCATTTTGGTTCCTGTGTCAAGACCCTCTGTGGGTCTCACCAGGATTCCGCTGATCCATGATACAAGGGAGGGTAACTATATCCAGAGTACCTAGATACTATGCAAATGGATGTGATTTGATACCACTACATCTACTGGCTGGCTATAAGCTGTGATGGTGTGTGACATTATGCTGATACTGTTCATTGTAAATAAAGTTAACTGTTTGGTGTGCAAAGAATCTCTGGCACCCATTATTTAAAGAGGTACAAGCCCTACTCCAACTAAGTAAGTGGGGCCTAACCCTCTGAGGTGACTGAAAGCAGGTTGTGGATGAATAACCCTGTGTGGAGTATGTAATTGCTAAGGAAACTGTAAAAATAACATAGCATTACAGGTGTTTTAAAGAAACAGCTGCACACCTCACTGTTTTGGTTAAGGGAATATTACATAGGGGGGTACTGTGTAAAAGTGAGACATAGGGCCCAAACTATTTCAGCTTAACCCCACATTAGAAATAGGTGCATTGTAACAAATTGATGTCATCTTGAAAATGATTGGTTTAGAGGAGACAATGCTGCTATAAGAAAGAACAACATCTCCATTTTGTTGCATTTCGGTTGCTACTGTTGTCACCAGAAAATAGTAAGTGTTTTTAAATGTATTTCAGTGGTAGACAATTCCTAGTTCATGTTAGTGAACATTACAACTCTTTTGAGTTAAATGCCATCAGAAGAGAAACAGGAACCCTATTGTTAGCCCCCCAATTCCTCATATTGATGCCAGCACATATTGGGTTAATTGTCATTTGGTCATGTGATGAATACCTGGATTGTTGTTGCATTTACAGGGAATCAGTAAAGGAATTTCCAGTTCTTGTAAGGTCACAAACTGTGAAACAATCCCCAAATTGCAGAAAAAAAAAAATCTTTGGTGCATCTGCAAAAGTTGGAGAAGTGGTGAATCGTCACAAATTCACATGAGACAATTTGATAAATATGTCAATATGACTTATCCATGTCCTGAAGTGGTCATAGTACTTTGGTGTCAAAATAAATAAAGTATTACTATTGTAGACACTGTAATGCTACTAGTGCTATGCGTTGTTCAGCTGCTCTGTTTTGGTTAAAGTGATTATTACATGGGGTTCTGGGTAAAAGTGACCCCATGGTCTATACCAGGGATGGCAAACCTATGGCCCAGAGAGGGCATGCAGAGCCTTCTCTGCTGGCATGCGTGCCATCGCCATCCCTGCTCTTTTTTAGATCCCCTCAGCAGCGATCTCTTTTGGTATATAGGCTGCGGATCTGACCTGACAGTTTTCAAGTCGGATCTGCAGGCTATATTGAAGGAGGCACTCGCGATGGCTCGCTCTTCTCCCACAAAGAGCCGGTCGACCTCCTACTTCCCCAGCAGTGCAGGCGTGATGACATCATTCATTAGCACCTGCACTGCTGGGGAAGTAGGAGGTCGACCGGCTCTTTGTGGGAGAAGAGCGAACCATTGCACGCAGCCGTCACCTCTGCCTTCAGTACAGGCCACGGACCCAATCTGACAGTTTCCAGGCCGGATCCGTGGCCTGCATTGAAGAAGCGCACACAAGCAGGGGAGTTCTCCTCCCCCGACGCATGTGCGCTCCTCCCCCCCGGTGCTGGCCTGATGACGTCACTCACCAGCGCCAGCACTTTGGGGGATGCGCTCGTGGGTGATGTTACCTTTTTCGCCACCCCTGGTCTATACCATATGAGCTAAATCCCCACAATTTATATTCACATCATTGCATTTAACATATGTAATCCAAGGGCAAGGTGATTATCTTTATATGGATTTTATTATGGTAGATACAAAATAAATGACAAATTTAAAAGTGAGCATAACTACTGGATGGTTAATAGTTTGGCATATTGTGCAAAAAAAGTCTCCTGCCCAATAGTGTCAGGAGGGTTAGACAAGTGATTCATGACAAATATAGAAGAATACTATAAGAGAGAAAAAAAAAAATGGAGAAGTGACCTTTTATAGATAGGATGGGTAGATTGTTAGACACTTTTATCAATGCTGTCTCAGTGAAATGTAGCTGATGGCAGAGTAGAATTTAAGATGAGAACGCAGTCAAAAAAAAAAAATCTTAGTAGAATGCATAAAGGCAGCTCCCAACATGCTGAAAACATAAATCAGTGTCAACCTTTTGCTCGAGTCCTAACCATTTGCACAATGGACACAAGAGCAAATCTTTGACCATCCATAACACACAAAAGTAATGCAGATTTGATTTCAGACAGACAGCAAGAAATAGTTGTGTACTGTCCATTATACTGTACACACGTGTTATCATTTGCTCATTGGTTTTGGTAAAACAGTAAATTCTTATACTTTGTAGACTTGCTTTCTTTCTCAACATTTCCCATTTTATTCTGTTTTGTTCTACATATAAATACCCTTATTAATCATCTTTATTCAAAATACTATACAGATATCTGAGGGTTATTCAGTAAAGTCAGAATTGTTGCGTATAGGTATGAATTCGCCAGATAGACAGTAGCAATGGGCTGCTACTGTCGCAGCCATGTCTTTATAATGAGAATATTATCCCAGTTGTGACTTTATTATGGGAAAATTGTCGCAATCTTAACATTAAAAAATTGTCGGAACTTTACAATGGGGAAATTGTAGCAGATTTGCTATGGGAATCCGCTGTTTGTGAATTCCACAGTAGAATTCGCACCTTAGTGAATAATCCCCATAGCCTTTTCATGAACAGGGAGTCAACATACTCCTGTAGGAATTAGTTTCTTATTTTCCTGCTGACAGAAGAAAGATGTATTTCAATTTACATTTCTGGATATAATATATTTTTGTTATTTTTTTGGGGGGGGGTTCATTTTCTTATGGATTACAAAACAGTCAGTCATGTACCTGTACAAAAAAACAGGATGGGGAAATACTGGGCTAGGCTTGGTTTACTGAACAGTAATCTGAAAACAAATGAATATGTAAAGCACTGGCATAAAAGCTGAGATAGCAGTTAAGCGATGGCAAAAATCACTTGGCATTATTATAGAAAATGTGGGAAGGGTGGTAAATATAACACCCAGCAGGTGTTTTAAAGCATGTTTCCATTTTGTTGAGTGGTTCCTAGAGGTAATAAGGTTAGTGAATGGGAATTGACTGAATGTTTTTGATGCTGTGTTAACAATGTTGTAGTACACAAATCCATGTAACATACCTGTAGTAACATAGTAGCATAGTTTATAAGGCTGAAAAAAGACACAAGTCCATCCTGTTCTGCCTATTTTCCTGCAATGTTGATTCAGAGGAAGGCAAAAAAACCCATGAGGCAAGAGCCAATTGTCTTCATATTAGGGAAAATAAACTCCTTCCCAACTCCAAATATGGCAAACAGAATAATTCCCTGGATTAAGATCCCACCTCCAGTTATCTATTACCCATAACTTATAATGTGCTTACACTGAAGGAAAGCATCCAAACCAGTTTTGAACTCCTTAATGGATTTAACCATAACAACTTCTTCAGGCAGAGAGTTCCATAGCCTCACTGTTCTTACAGTAAAAAAAACCCTTCTATGTTGATGCAAAATCTGTCTTTCCTCTAAATGTAGAGGATGCCCCCTTGTTATACTTACAGTTCTTGGTATAAATAGATTGTGAGACAGATCTCTTTACTGACCCCTGATATATTTGTACATGGTTAATAGGTCACCTCTTAATCTTTTTTTCTAGACTAAACAAACCCAATTTTTATAATCTTTCTTGATAGTCTAGTTTGTCCATTCCTTTTATTATATTAGTAGTATATTAGTATATTTACCCCGCTCAAGCTCAACCACATCTTTTCTGTTCACTGGTGCCCAAAACTGCTGCTGCAGCTTGGCACTGGTTGGTACAGTTAAGTTGTTGTCAACTAAAATTCTTAAATCCTTTTCCATGTCTGTTTTGCTCAGTGGTTTCCCATTTAGAAAATAATTTAGACATGCATTTTCCCTTCCCATATGCATAACCTTACATTTATCAGTGTTAAACCTTCTACTTTCCTGCCCAAGCCTCCAATGTATTTAGATCTATAACAAAATACTATCCTCCTTTGTATTAACTACTTTCCACAGTTTAGTATCATCTGTAAAAAAATTTAATTTTACTATACAATCCCTTTGCAAGGTCATTTATAAATATTGTGAGGGTATTCTATTTGAGGGGAGGTATTTTGGCCCAATTATGAAGATATACTGCTGGAGTTTAGTAAAGAGTTGTAAATCACCCCAGCTGCAGGCTAGAGCCTGATTAAAAAGGCAGCTGGGACAGTCAGTTGGTGGTTGGAGTTGGAAGTCAGAAAGTGGATTCTGTGGCTGAAAATCCTTGTGAGAGAAACAGGGACTAGTGGTTAAAGACTCTGCTAAACAACTTGGTTTTGCAGCACTGGGAAACCCCAAGGAAACAATCCAGGAGTAGGGAAAGTATTCTTTATTTGATAAACAAAACTGTATGGGGTGCAGTTACCCACTGGGTTTTGATAAAATACTTTTTTTACCCTGAAAGGGTTGTGTTTCAATTGTCTTTTGTTTTGCCAAAGAAAAGCTGCGTATTAAGTTCATTTTTTTCTGAAATAAACGTTAAATGCAAAGGAGACTCACTGTTTGCAGTGTGTTAATCCCTAAAGGCTGCTCCAGCACTTGAATGATTCCCTGCATATGGGAGAGAATGTGGGCAACAATCTCTTAAAGGAACAGTACCCTTAAAGGCAAGGTTGTTAAAGGGACATTTGTGTTTTTGTACAAATTATCATTTTAAAACGGGCAACAATGGAGGAGTTGCTCAAGGGACTGTTGCATGCTACACGAGTGCAGCAAGAGACCTACCAGGAAGCCATGAGGTCTCAGTGACAAAAAAATCAGCAATTACAACAAGTTCATCTGCAGTTGCACTAGGAAATAAAAGCCCTGACTGAGAAGGCACATATGATTTCCCCAGAGTTCTCTCACAAAGACGTGCAGAAAACAGTACAAGAGATGAGTCTTGCAGATGATGTGGAGGCATACCTAATGATTTTCAAAAGAATCGCTAAACAGCATAAATTACCAGAAGCTGACTGGGGTACTGTTATAGCACCATACCTTACCGGGGAGCCCCAGAAGGTGTATAATGACATGCTACTGAAGGATTTGCAAGGTTACACAAAACTCAAAGAGAAGATTCTAGCCCAGCTGGGAGTTACCCTGCAGGTGCATACCCAGAGGGTTCATGCTTGGAAATATGATACTGAGAAATCAGCCAGATGTGTGATCTTCTAAGTCAGTGGCTGTAACTGGAAAAGTTAACATCTAAACAGATGGTAAACAGAGTGGCCAGTGATCGCTTCATTTGTGCTCTTCCAGGTAAAGTTCAATGCTGGGTAAGCCAAGCAGGACCTAAGGATTCAGATGACTTGGTTTCCATTGCCAAAAGAATCCTGGTTACAGAAGCAAGTCTCCAGGAGAGCTCCAATAAATAAATACCTCTAAAAAATAAGAAGATGCCAGAATATGGTAAGACTGTTCCTGCTATAACAGGTGTCAGTGGTGTAAGAAAGGGTGGTTCGGGAGTAGATATGCCTGATAGACCATTACTGCTCTATTCCCCTGAACAGGGATCCCCTGCAAGGTAACCCAGACCCATTATTTGCTGGTGATGTTAAGGCCCAGGCCATATTGTGGCAAATTGCCCCATGAGGGAAGAACCCATGGAGTGCAATGAGGCGAGACCCCACTCATTATATGCGGGGACAGTATGCATGACATAACCTAACTTTATTTCTGAATCACAGAACTGTTTCGTCAGCATTGACGACTGTTGAACTTGGGGAGTATGGTTACTCTAGTCAGGCCAGCTTGGTTGATCCCCAAAAATTGGGGGTTATTTGCATTCATGGGAACACTCGAGAAAACCCCACTACTGTAGTGACTTTCAAAACTGCTCTGGGAACTTTTGAATATAAAGGGGGGGGGATAGTTAGACAGTTACTGCATAATGTGATTGTTAGGAGGGATTTTCCAATATTTTAGAAGATAGGGGAAAGACCACAATGTCATAACTCCCTGGAAGGTGGCTTTGATGTTCCTGCCCATAAAGAAACATTAGGGGTGACCACTGAGAAGGATACTAGTTTTCCTCTAGAAATGATGATTGAGGAGAAGGAAGAGGAAAATTTACTGATCTTAAATGTCCCTGATTTGCCCATAGTAAAGGATGATTTTTGTATTGCCCAATTACAAGATCCAACCCTGACAATAGCAAGGGAAATTGTAAAAGTTGTAAATGGTATACCCCAGGAGCCTAGGGCTGAAAAGGTGTTTCCTCATTTTGCAATAGAAAGGGATATGTTATACTGGGTAAATAAATTGCATGCGGAAGTGATAGAACAATTGATAGTACCCCAAACACACAGTAAGATGGTTATGGACCTAGCTTACACACATCCCTTAGTTGGCCATTTTGGTTTGGAGAAAACCACAGAAAGAATCGTACAGAGATTTTATTGGCCAGGCCTATATGAAGAGGTTAGAAGATACTGTAAGTCATGTCCAGAGTGTCAACTCACTGCACCCATGCCTCACTTTAGAAGTACTTTAGTGCCATTGCCCATTATTGAGGTACCCTTTGAAAGGATTGCAATTGATCTGGTGGGGCCCCTTGTTAAGTCTGCTAGGGGACACCAACACATCCTGGTAGTAGTTGTCTATGCTACCAGTTTTCTTGAAGTGATCCCTTTAAGGAACACTTCTGCTAAAACTATTGCTAAAGAGTTGGTGCAGATGTTTACCCGCACATTAATTCCTAAAGAGATCCTAACAGACCAGGGCACCTCATTTATTTCTAAGATCACCAGAGAGCTGTGTAAGATGTTAAAGATTGTCCAACTACAGACTTCTGTCTACCATCCTCAAACTGATGGCCTCGTAGAGTGGTTTAACAAAACCTTAAAGAGGATGTTGAAGAGGGTGGTGGCCAAAGATGGCAAGGATTGGGACTGTGTCATGGTCAGCATTAGCTGCCATGAACGCCACTTACCTTGCAAGACAGCTCATGCGCGCTTGTCTCCTAGGCGCATGTGCAGCGTCTGCATGATTTTTATGAACTGCTGGCAGCATGAATACTGCTGGCATGGTCCTGTAACATGTACGTGTCGGGAGCGCTCCCGCTACCATAGCACACAGTGGGAGATTTTTAAGCTGGTTAGCTTGAGCACTCGGTTCATGGTTCATGAATTAAAGTTTCAGGAATAATGTGCTTCATTGCTGAATACTTTTAAACAATAATGTGCACTGGCTTTCTAAAGAAACCTACAGAATGTCAAGCTATTATAACCTTATATATACAGAAATGAACTTCTCTTAGCAACTGAATTTTTTCATGGATTCTATATAATAAAGTCAGTGAATTGAAATTACATTTTTGGATTTCAGCAGTTTATTTCCTTTTGCTGATGAAAAATAAATTTCTTTAGGATTGTGGTTTAATTGTGCTTTTAATACATTACTCTTATGCAAGTTCAATAACTCTTGGAGCTTCTAAAGCCTTAACTGCCTATCTTATATTGAACAGTTAGAGCTAAATGAGGAAGGGGGGAAGGCAAGTTGAATGCCTGCGGCAATGTTTAAATTATATTTCTAATGGAAGCTGTGACTTCAGCCTATATATTATTATATCATTGTATGTGGTCACATTGTTGAACTCAAGCATTATACTATGCTGCTTAATAAATAATTAAACTTAACAGGTATTGGTTGAATGAGTAAAGGGCAAGGTATCCCACAGAATTCCAACTGTTAAATATTTAATAGATCTGAATATGAAACTGAATGTTGGCAGAAAAGATGATACGTTTAGTTTACAAAATGAAGAAATAACCACACTGCGTATTATCTAGAACTGAAACCTTGTGAATATACTTACCAATGAGTGAAATGTTAACCCATCAGATACAGAATTTCATCACTTTTTTATCTAATTAGGCATCTTTTGAAAATAATTTTTGATTTACATTAGTCTGTATATTTCACCAAAAAACATCTACCACTTTATACTATGCACCCTATTCTACTGAACACGTTCCCAGTGACAAAAGTATAAAAACATAGTCTTGATTTGAAGGACTAGAGCAGGGACGGGCCGCCCCTTGCCCAGGTCTGGTCTAGAGGGATATTAATAAAACAAAAATAAAAATGATTCTATTTTTGCAACAATAAAGACTTTTGCAAGCTTATTAGCTTGAGAAAGAGCCCCACTTAAAGGGTAGCTATTGCCTCTTAATTAAAATACATAAAATTACATGTTAATGTTGTATAATCCGTGTTGTATAATCCGTGTTTCTAACTGATTGTAGCGTATAAACATTGCATATTTAAGAAAACATTTTTAAATTATTACTTTGCTGATTAAAATATTCAGCGCATCTGGAGATGATTTTTTTTTTGAGCTCTAAATGTACAACATATTATTTATATAAATAATTTTCTATTGTAACTAAGCGCTTACAACTATCAAAGTTAGCTTCAGTGTTAAATAAATACATTTTAAACCATGGTCATAATAGTGGTTTAGTGTCCTTTCTACATGATATTTTACTACACAACACTCATTTCTGATTGTCTCTTGTTTCCATAAAGGTCATATACTAGATTCAATGGCACTTATATAAAGTAATTCTAACACCCTGGCACACACCTAGATGTTAGTGTATTTCTCTATTAATTAGAGAGAGAATCCCTGATTGTCAGGTGGACACACCAGAGAAGGATCAGGTTAGTGTGGAACCTGAAGCCCTTACAAGGAGTCACAAAGGGTAGTTCCTCAGATTTACCAAGTTGAACATCTCACTGCCCTGACCCAAAATCCAAAGTTGTGTTATATACTGTATTATTTATGATATCAATAGTGAGCTATGAGTATATAATTTGTTCTAATAAATTCGAATTGAATGATCCATCTAAAAAAAATTAACCATGACCAGACCATGTGTTGGGGGACAACAGTGGAGGATTTGTAGGATTGAAAATATCAATTGTTTTGAATGACCATATTACAAAGAGGAGTACTGTGGAATTATATGATACTTTATTCGGTCTAACAGTTCATTATTTTAAGAGATATTCCCAATTCATCAGGTCAGAGAATTGTACTCTGAGAGATTTTTTTGTTTTACTGATTCAGAGAGCTACCAAAATATGTGTTGTTTTTTAGCAAGACATAAATTTGCTATTTAAAACAATGCATCACTAAACCTTTGTAGCACACCATATGGTAACTGAGCAAATGGATAGGAAAACTGATTAATATGCTACATTGGTCCTTAGATGAAACCCATGTTCTTGTTGAAATTATTTCCCACAAACTTAATTAAGCTGGAGATGCATATGTTTAAAGATCACATTCATCAAGGATAATGCTTATAGCTTTTTCAGCATTAAAGCATTTGAGTTTCACCAACTGATGATGCTATTTGTAAGAATGAAAAGTTGTGTTCTTTAAACAATGTGAAAACCATCTGGAGTGAAAACGGCATATTCCATTATTAAAATATTATCAGTAAAGATCACTGTAAACTTGTTTTAACTATTCATAAATAAAATTAGCATGTGCTTGCTCATTTAAAACCTTAGTGAATATAATGTCTGATCTTGCTTTTTATTAACCATACATTGTAAGTGGAAAACTTCTAAAGATCATTGCGAACTTTTCGATGAGTTTTCCCAATAAATGATGCTTTTTCTTTCTTTTCAATTGTGCTGATTTATATAGGGTAAAAAAAAATTGCCAATATAGAAAAAAATAACTGATCTCGATATATATTGAAAAAAGGAAAAAAGTGTGAAAAAACTATGGCAAAATTACCAGCCCTGCTTCATAGGAAATAATTTTTATGTTTTATTTTTATAAAAAACAATATATTTTTTTCTTTTTGCCAGCCTAAAGCAAGTAAATATTTAAAATAATTAGATGGAACAGCTTTATAAATCATTGAAAATGGTGATATCCATATATTTCACCAGCTTTAATAGGCCAAACAAATTTTAGACTTTTATAAATATTTACCTAAAAAAACTGTATTTGCTGGCGTATAAGACTACTTTTTAACCCCTGAAAATCATCTGAAAAGTCAGGGGTCGACTTATATGCCGGGTATCACTTTTTTCTCTCCTTACCTAGCTCCTCCGTTGCCCGGCTGTCTGTGCTGAGCACTACAGCATTCCTCCCCCAGCATTGATGTAACTTCCTGTGAGCGAAAGGAAGTTTAATCATTACTGGGGAGAGGAAACGCTATAGCGTTCAGCACAGACAGCTGGGCAACAGAGGAGCTAGGTAAGGAGAAAGAAAAGGAGGGCGGCGGGGACTAAGATAGCGCCCTCCTCCTTCAGAGGGTAGGGCTTGTAGGGGCAGCACAGTGTGATGGTGCTCTGATAATCTTGGAGACCGGGAGGGCTGGGCAGGCAGGGAGAGCTGACCAATCCAAGCAGGATTTGCCTTGGAAGAGGGGTAGTCTTATACAGCGAGTATATCCCAAACTCTATATTTTAACTGGAAAAGTTATGGGTCGTCTTATACGCCCAGTGGTCTTATATGCCAGCAAATACGGTATGTAGAAGAAACCCTGTCTAACATATTGCTACACCAAAAAAGGTATTGGGCAATCTACTGTACCTATTTATCTGTCTTGTCTATCTCTTTTATCCAGATGTATATTTTCTGAAGTTTAATCATAAAGCATTTCCATTATTTAATTGGTGACACTGACGTGCTGACACTCTACATTTGAATTACAATATACTGTATTGTTTGACATATATAAATCATCAGTGTTTTACATATAATACCCTTCATGAAAACATGCATGTAATTTCAGTTTATATCAACAGAATGCTATCTTTCTTGGCAATGGATTTAATGAAATATTAATCACATACAATATATTAAATCATCAGAAGAACCACATATAAAAAGTACATCTGTTTGCTGTAGACTGTGCATGCTGTAGTTTGGAGACTGTGTTTGTTGCTAAGAAACTGCAGAAAACCAAATCCCTATGTGAGTATTATGCTTAGACACACCTGCCTGCAGACTAGTTATTTATTTAACCTAAAATCTGCCTTGCATAAATTGCATGGAATTGAAAAAAATAATGTCACTTGCAGTAAACATCAGTCATGTTCTAAATAGAATGTTCTATATGATGACACATTCATGGGGGT
The DNA here is from genome assembly GCA_019650415.1 of Pipa parva. Classification (NCBI taxonomy): domain Eukaryota; kingdom Metazoa; phylum Chordata; class Amphibia; order Anura; family Pipidae; genus Pipa; species Pipa parva. The sequence goes on from WMED01007163.1 coordinate 16,278, forward strand.
TAGTTACTTTGGTGCAAATTCGACTGTTGAATTCACAAACAGCAGATTTCTATAGCAAATCTGCGACAATTTCGCCATTGTAAATTTGCGACAATTTTTTAAAGTTAAGATTGTGACAATTTTTCCATAATAAAGTCATGACTGCGACAATATTCTCATTATAAAGACGTGACAGTAGCAGCCTATTGTGACTGTCTTTATCGGGCAAATTCTCACCTATACGCAATAATTTGGATTTTATTGGACAACCCCCTAATGTTTATATTTTAGCTGTTTTTTAAATTGTGTTCGTTGCTTTTAAAGACATAAATCATCTTGGAAGAATATGCATAATCCTATATAACATCCGCTTTAATTATGTGAGTAGGATCACTGCTGGAATTTCCCTACACTCTGATGAACTATAACTAGTAACTAATGAAAACTGAATTAGTACTGGAAATGTATTGATTCTATCTTTTTTCTTGTATGGTGTTTTGTTAATCTCTTCACAGTTATGTGAATTAAATGTGGTTGTTCACTGCTGGCAATTAACCACTTGATAAAGTGGTTGTTAACTTGGGAATTAACTTTAAAATTTTCAAAGTGCAATTTTCACCATAGATGTGTCCATTTGCAACAATTAATTAAATTTTGCCAACTTCACATCAGCAGAGACTGTTATTTTCTTCGGTGTGGCAAATTCTCTTACAGTTCTTGACATTGCACCAACCAGGTATTTACATACTATTTTGAGTGAACAATAAGTATTTTGAATGCGTCATTGACAATTTACCAAGGTATACTGGTGTGAATATGCAGATTTGCCAAATAAAAGTGGCAACCTATTCTCTCATGGCAATACTTGCAACCAAATACAAGAATTTGTTTAAATTGCTCTTTCTTATGATAAGTCATGCCTATTGTCAGTATGTTGTCCCTAATGTAGAAATAAAGGGTCCATGTAAAGATAATATCACTTCACTACATTTATTTTTGTTTAATTTGATACAATGTGCCAGCGATGCCCAACCTTTTTCGGCTTGGGGGGCCATATGAATTTCTGACACGTGTGTCGGGGGCCGCTTCACTGCAAAAATACAAAAAAGAAAACAATAGAGCAGATAAAAATGTATTAGTAATAGTATTAGAAACGGTTTGATGCTGCTGCTGTGTGTGTGTCTGTGTGCTTGTGTGTGTGTGTGTGTCTGTACAATCTAACACATACCAGTGAGGTTTATTAACACATCTGCATAATCCCACTCTCAGACTCTCAGCCTGCTGCACCGCTTAGTAGGCTAGTAGTGCTTCTACATGCAGAAATAAACACGGATTTTTATACTTCTAATTTTGGGAGTGCCGGTTGCATCTATTCCTTGTTTGCTAACACAGTGGCTTTTCTAACTGTGCACCCCTTGTCCTACTAGGACTGTGATTGATACTGCAGATATCACATTTTTGGGATAGAGCAGCACCATTACAAGCAATTCTCTAGTAGTGCTTCTATGCAGTGGCGGCCCAATGATCTGATTCTTATACACTCACCGGCCACTTTATTAGGTACACCATGCTAGTAACGGGTTGGACCCCC
>WMED01007164.1:872-12029 GCA_019650415.1 Pipa parva
GGGGGGGGGGGAACTTAAATGGAGTAAGAATGACTTTCATATAAACCTCATATTTTGTGCAGCAGGTTGACTCTTTCCAAGATTTGCAGTGAAATTTTTTTAATGTTTTTATTTCAAAACTGCTTTTCTGGCACTTTTCCACTCAGACACAGCCTTCCATATGCCACAAATTTTGCAGCATATGGGGAGGGGGAGACCCAAAACACTGTACCCTTTAAACCATGCACCTCCCCCCCATACAATTTAAATATCTAATCAGATTGCTGGATGAATGCTGTAGGTTGCCAGTGTTTGTGCAGCATGCATTTAGCAAATTATTAAATCAAACTGGACTGGGTTTACAAAAGGGCTGTGGTGACAGATAATTAGTGTGTTGTTGAAAAGTAACAGCTTAGATATAAACAATGTTAGATTTTGAAAGGGGCAGTTAAACATTTCAATATAAAGGAACAGTTAAGACTATTGGATCTGTAGCAAATTATTTGTGGACTATCAGATTTAAGATGCACTTATTCTTCTTTCTGGGCTTTATCAAATGTCCCCAAATCCAGTAATCAGCAGTCCAATTAATGATACACATTATCACACCTTACACATCAGATTGATGTGCAAGATTTGTAGGATCCATACAGAAAGCACTTTGTTGTATTCTGTGTTTCATGGCAGTTTAAAACCCCTTTGTAGTCAGTTTTCCAGGTGTAGAATTTTGGAGAGATTTAGGGGTTTGATACAGAAGATTTCTGAGCATAATTAGGATTGCATAGTTGCTACATAGCGCTCCCTTTCAGAGCTTGAGAGTGCTGACGAATAGGATGAGTCTCCAGGCTCCTGTGCTTTTGGTAACACATTAGACTGAGTATCGTGTTTTCGTACTTCAGTTGTTGGTGATTCATTCCTGCATCCCAATGACAACAAATTACAGCAGTGTAAGCAAATTACAGTTATTGAATCAGTGATTAAATACTTCACTTGTACTAGGTTAATCACTTTTGAATATCTGTATTATAATTGTATTGTTACATTGTACAGTGCTGTGTAACCTAGCAGAGCCTTATAAATAAAATTATACATACTTCTTTAATGGTTATATACCAGAAACTAACTAGACTGTTACTGATGAAAATAAATAAATAAATAAATTTGGCAGTAATGCAAACACACAAAAGGTGTAGAGCAGGGGTCTGCAACCTATGGCTCGAGTCAGATGTGGCTCTTTTGATGGTCGCATCTGGCTCTTTGACTGTAATGTGCGGTGCTCACATGCAAGCACCGCTTGTTACAGTCTGCCAGCTAATCGCCGGCAAGTGCTGTAGAGACAAAGCTCTCTCAGTGCTTCTGTGTTGTTAGCCAATCCAGAGCCGCTGACGTCACATGTCGTCGGCAGCTCTGGATTCTAAAGGGCTGAGCAGAGCCACATGTGTATGGTTCTCAGCCCAAAAGGTTGCTGACCCCTGGTGTAGAGTATGCTGTTCTTCTGGTGGGTTTTTATATTCCCTGGGAGGAGATCTGGATCTTTCAGTATGACTATTCAATGACAATTATGGCCAAGTTGCACTAGCCGTTTCAACACATGGGCAAAATGACCAGATCATTGTTTGAGGCTCCATTTGTTGCAGTCTACCAGAGACCAGACAAACATGGCGAGCCTGTGAAGAATCAAGCAGTTTATTCTTAATGCGAGAAAAGGATGTTTCTTCTACAAATGGAACTCTGGGATTCTTGAGTGATAATGATCTATTAGTTTGGTATAAGGAAGACCAATTTGAAAAATTTCTAACCCTGCAGAAGTTAACATAAAAAAAAAAAATAAAATAATTACATTTAATTTTGTGAATTATTCATCTACAGTCTTTTTAAAAAATAAACTTACAATTATAACAAGATGTAAAACAGTTTTTGTTTCACAAATATCAGCAGTCAAAGCTTTTCTGGGAATGAGAAACCAATTTGGCGTGCAACACTGTTAATATGTGCAAAGTGATTTTATACATTTACTTTCCTTTGGACATACTTACATAATGGAAAAGGCAAATCCAAGAATAAAGGCAAGGACAATGAAGAAGATCAGCGTGCTTAGAATGGAAGTCAAGACAATCATCCCACCACTCCTCCTACCGGGCCAAGTGTCCATTATGGCGGAATCTTTGGCTGAGGAAAAGCAACAGGTCATTTCAGTGAGTTACATAAAAAAAATAAATAAATAAAAAAAAAAAAGCAGTCAGTGAAATTGTGTCAAACTGTTTCCCTTCTTACAATCAAGTGCTAATCACAGAGGGCCTCACTGACTAAAGTCTGAATAGACCCGTAGAGCTATGAATTCACATCTATTCTCCACTTCCCCATGTGTTAGGGATTCTACTCACCTGCTCTCCTTCTCCACAATTTGGTGTCAGCGTCTGTCGCAGTCTACATCTTGTGCATATACTGGTCACAAGTGACATGTTCCATTGACACTTAAGTCTCCTTTGATGTCTACTCAATGTTGCGACGTGCACAGTTGTGGTATTGTGTCATAGACACGTTCCTGCCAAAAGCACCTATTTAAGACACCCAGACACTAACCTATGCTCTCAATTATAGGACTCTCTGGATGTTCCTGGGTGCGCTCTGTCTTGTTAGAGATTCCTCGTATATGACCTCAGCCTATTTCTCAACCTTGCTTGAACTCTACCTGCCTAGACCTTGTGCTTTGTTTATCGTTCACTCCTACTTGCCACCATCCCTGACCATAGCCTGTTTTCTGACTACACATTCTGTCTCCTGTCTCTTACATCTCTATCTGGGGACATCAAGTCCCAGGGGTTGCGACATGGACATAGTACTGCTGCGAAGTCCTAACCTCCTTGTGGAGGCTCTGGGTGTGTCTTAGACCCCGCGCCCTGGGTCCTGCTAGAGCCAAGTCCTCTGTGGTACCAGTCCCTAGCTGCCTCCTCCTACTCCTTCTTACTAATAGCAACTCTGACCCAAACACCATGTTCGCTTATTGAGCAAACGCTGAAGTGATGAACATGAGACTAATTTGGCCAACTAAGATAGTCACCATCTTACAGAGCATTTAACATCATTTTGCATGCATGTGCAGGTACTTTTACTATTGACTAAGCAGAGGAGTGGTGTGAATGTGACTAGGTGTACTGTTCCGAATTCACCTGTTTGACTTTGCCACTTCAGCCTGGCAAATTGGGGGTTGATGACAGGGCTCCAGTGTTGTGTAAGGAGATTATTCATTCAAAAGTGACAATGGCGGCAGCAACTGACAACATGACAAAGGGACAAGATTTCATAGAAATAGAATATTCACAGAATACAGTTAATGGGATGAGGAGACTGACGTCACTGCCCTTCACTTGTCGAATTCACCTCACTCCGCACGACTACTTCTGACTGACTACACATGTGACAGTGATCACCACTATCTGCCTGTTCGCAACTCTATTCTCCACTTAGCCAATCCCAAGAAGTGAATTTGTGTTTATTTTGGCAATGTCACTCGAATTGTAGTGAGGTAAATTTGGACTTTAGTCAACGAGGCCCCCCAAACTTCATCCTCTGGAGAAACCATTTATGTTAGGAACTAAGATAGACACCTCACTATAGATGCTAGTGAGCAGACATCTGTATTTAAGGTAATGGATACCAGGGTCCAGCAATTGTCTCACTACTTCACATACTTAGGATTGTACTATTTCCCCAGTTAAAATATCTCTGCAGTTCAACAGCTTTAGTTGGCAAAAACACCAATATCTGTATTTATCAAGCCCCAGATTGTGGGTGGCATAAACACAATCTCTATGGGAGATGGTTGTTCACTTTTCTTTACTCCAAAAACTAAAAATAAAAAAAAAGTCACCGATATCAAAAATAGTTGTAATCAAAAAGACGCTCTGTTGTAAGCAAAGTAAAATGTGGTGCATTTAATGCAGCAACAATTTGCGATATCTTTTTCAGTCACTAAAAATTTGTCGGTGCTTCATAAAATTTGTTACAATCAAAAAAAAAAAAAAGTTGTGACTAAAATGTCCCTGAAAAGCGGCAAATAGGTCAAAACAGACAAAGCTATGTCTGGACACTTGATAATAAGGAACGTCCTAGTGTTTATATGAAAATCCATTAATAAATATTCTTTACCAGATCGTGGGAAGTGAATATCTGCGCACCTTCTCCTACAAGGCGTAGGTTTCAAATATTAGGTTCATGAAAGAAAACAGTTGTTTATCTTTTAAAAGACATTTTGCCCAGTTATAGATTTGATATATAATTAAACATGCTTTTCTCTGTTAGTGAAATAATATGACTTCCAAGGTCAGGAAAATGTATCTTTCAAAGTAAAAGGCATTTACATTTATCAATATGCATTAATCCTGTTATTTTGAGTTGGGGGGGGGGGGGTTAAATAATGTGATTATGGTTCAGCAATTCATAAAGGAATAAGCTTATCATGGCTGCCATATTCAGTTAGTTTTTCATATAGTCCTGGTTACCAGCTTTTCATAACTAGGTTACCACAAAGCGGGTTTTTTGTATTAGGCTGAACTAATCGCAGGCGAATGGAACTAAACTGCAACGGAAAAGATTTTCTGAATTGAACCAATAAATAACAGAGGGAGCTTCTGGGGTGGTCAGCGTTAAGGACAATGTTTCCCTTATATTTTCATTTTGTCTTCAAATAAAATTATTCCATGAAGCAACGTTTTTAAATGCCAAAATCTATCCAAATTCTACTTTGCACCAAAGATGGCTGCTTACCGGCAACTGTGGTGATTGGAGGCGACCAGTCTGTTTCAGATTGCAATGATCCAGATATATCTGTAAAAACATACTTAAACCTAAAAAAAAATAAATATATAATTTATATATATATATTATATATATATAAAAATAAATATGTATTTACAGTATGCATATCTCTACCCAAATACTTGGGTTATTTTCTGTAGTTCACTCCACTAAGGCTGTGGAAAGACATACCCTGAATGTATCCACAACCACACACTTCCCAACAGTTTACAAATAATAGTTTAGCATTCACTAAATAGATCTAATCATACATATTAAATGCAAAGTTAAAGGAACAGTTTAGACACCAATGGTTATTGTCTGACCATTTTTTATTGCTGTATGAATGATTTTGTAGTATACTTTACACTTATTTCCATGCAATCTCTTACCAAGACCCTTCTCTCTGTCAGATTGTAATCTTAAAGGGAACAGAATAAAAAGGATTGAAAAATCATGAGTAACCAGTCAGAATTCTGCCGTGAGGGGGTTATTCACCAAGGTGCAAATTCAACTGTCGAGTTCTCAAACAGCGGATTCCCATAGCAAATCCGCGACAACTTTTCCATTGTAAAGACGTGACAATTTTTTAATGTTAAGATTGCAACAATTTTCCATAGTAAAGTTGTGACTGCAACAATATTCTCATTATAAAGACGCGACTGCAACAGTAGCAGCCTATTGCGACTGTCTTTATCTGGCGAATTTGCACCTATACGCAAGAATTTGAGCCTTAGTGAATAACCCCCCTGATTTTACTGCCAAATGGTGCCATTGTTTTGGTTTTCCCCAGAATTCCCACCACTGAGCACTGAGGGATCTAGTCAGTGGCGTGAGATTTTACGCCTTTCAGTGTCAAAGTAGGTGAGAGAGGAGGGGACTTCTGTGAATTAAAAGATGCTATTAATTAGTAAATCATTTATATTTCAAGATGAATTCAAACAGTGTGTGTCGGTGAGATGGGCAAATAAAATACCTTTAAGACAGTGTTCCTTTATTGCTTATCTGAAAGTTTTGGGGCTAACATTTTACAATAATGAGGTCTTCATTTATTAGGATCTATTTTTACATTGCCTGATTAGTATTCAGCAACCTTCTGGTCACATGGGTTCAGCAGTGGCCAATCAGTTAGCTTGCAAACTACAGTGGCCTAGTTGAACTTCTTTTTGGTACCTGCTCAATTATCATTAGCACTGAGTTTTCTCTTTCCATTATTCTGTCAGTACCCAGCAGCTCAGTTACATTTCAGCCTGGTATATTTGAGCTTTGTGCATTATAGCTGACTAGGTATGATGGAAAGCAAATGAACAGCCCTGTACTAGTGGGAATTTTAATGGATTCTTGTTGACCTACCAAGCAATGCTAATCTCAGACATTCACAGCCCTAAATCCCCATAAAGTTGCTTTGCAGAGTATTAAAATGGAGCACTTGTGAAGCACCTTTTTGCAATAAATGCTGTCCCATGCTTTCAAGCAAACCGGACTATAAACGTAATTCAATAAGTGTACCTGTATTGTGTGTTACTCTTTAGAGGAGGGTTGCAGATTCCACTGAAGTTTGGATCTGTTAAACAGGTGGTGTCAGCTCCCACTCTCACCAAGTAATTGTTGAGGATAGTCTGCACTTGGTTGAGGTCACTCATATTAGATAAGGATGGAAATGGTGCAGCACAGAGAGGAGTATTAAATTTGGTTACTTGGTATGGCGCGTTGGCTCCTCCATTGGTTGTAGTGTAAGTGCTGGGGAGAACGTTTTTATTGGCGTTAACTACAGAGAGATTTGTAGCATCTAAAGTAGGAAAAGGAAAACAAAAAGTTATTCTGATTTGTGTCAAGTACATTTTTAAATTTATGTATGGCTTGTTACAAAAAAACTTTTAGAACTAAATGTAGAGGACGCCGTCAAAAGATTTCGCTCCAGTGCGGTATTCTGGTGATAACAAAAAACAAAAAGGAAGCGCTTAAAACCAATGTGAGATAATTGTGAACTATAACCAATAAAATCAAAGTCCAAATAAACATCCAAAAAGGTACGAGACTGCAGCTTTTCTTCTGAGAAAACGCCAACTTTCCCAATAACTTGCAAGATAAAAGGTGAACCTGTGAAAAAAAAAAAAACGCAAAAAAGCACTATAGTGTTATATCACAATATACTGTGTTTAAATAGAGAAGAACCCAAAAGTTCCAATGACGAACGTGTAATTAAATTAATCAACACACTGTGTGAACCACAAACGATAGACTCCGTGGATAAAAAGATTTATTTTTAAGATAAACATCCAATCAGCGATAAAAATGATTAAAAATCACAAAGACACCAATCATGTGATAACCTCCATTCAATCCACTGTAATGCAGGCTGTACAATTATAAGTCACAAAATCAGTAAAAACAGACAAGCTGTAATGGCTTCCAATGTTACAGTACAAATAACAGCAAGCCAGCAAAGATAAAAAAAAAACAAATGGATTGTTAGGAAGGTACCTGCCACTCCATGCGTTTCGCCAACTTTCTTTAATGCCGTGGCTTCCTCAGGAGTCCTGAGGACTGATTGGATGTTTATCTTAAAAATAAATCTTTTTATCCACAGAGTATCATTTGTGCTGTTGCCTTTACTTCATGAGAAGGGATTAATCCTGAGACGGCTATGGAAACAGTTTTTCTAGTCCTTGAGACGGATATGCCTGTTGTGAAACAGTATCTGGTGAGCAGATATTATTGCTTTCTGTGTGTATTCACATCCTGGGTGGTTCACACAGTGTGCTGATTTTCTCACTTAATTACACGTTCGTCATTGGAACTTTTGGGTTCTTTTCCATATAAACACAGTATATTGTGATATAGCACTATATAGTGCTTTTTTGCGATTTTTTTCACAGGTTCACCTTTTATTCTGGTGATATCCTGTAGGATATGAAGTGCCACTTGCCATGATACAAGATCAGAATGGGACTCACTCTAGAGACCAAAGAAAATAATGAAAGACCAGTCTAACAATAGTATTTGGATACGAAAGAGCCTACTCCTTGCTTCTATTCATACCAATATCTTCCCTTCTCCTTACATTCCAAAACCCAGACCCCAAATTTCTATCTAACTACCCGATAACCCATAAAAACTATGGAACTTCCTGTTTAAGTTAGAAGAACTATAGGTTTAATGACGTTTTATCAAATACATACAAAGAACTGTTAAAAGGACACAAACACATTAAAGATTTATGTTAGAGAAAGTTTATCGATACAAACATAAAGATAACTGTGACTGAATGAACGTTCCAGGGAAATATGTTGTGCAATCTTCAATATATCACAGAGATTCCTAGTAATGTTGGACAATTTTGAAGATTGCGAATGTTATTGATGTAATTATCTGTTTTGTTAATCTATTTGTTGAAACAGTAAAAACTTCAGATAAAAAAATGGGAAAAGAATGGGACTCCCACCTCTCAACATGCACCATCTACCCCCTCCTACACCAGACATGGAAACTGCAAGGCTGAGTGTGAGGTCACTGATCATGGTAGAGCGACTGGGCCCCATGGATGTGCAGCTTTTATTGCTACCTTATTTAGTCTGGCTAATGTGTTGCCTTAGAACAGACATTTATGGAAAGGCTACACATGTGGTCCTGTTTATTTTACTGGGTGAACACGTATATATCACATCTTATCTACATGCAATTTCTGACATGAAAATACACTGCTGCACATTTTCTTTACTTGTTGAAGCCATCTTGTTTTGGGTAAACCACCACTCTTGCCTATATTTGTCTATGAAACGCAAGAATTGTTTATATATTCTTTAAGCATTCCAGGAAGCCAAACCAAGATGGCTGCAGCAAGCAAGAAAAATAAGCCACACATTACACACACACACACACACAGCACCTTCCAAGATGATAAAAATGGCTTACTTGAAAAAACTCCATAAAGGTAGACAAGTGGACTTGTAGAAATACAGTATGGTTTTTCCAGCGCAATTGTCGTCTGCGTGGGATTATAGCCGAAGAAATTATTGTCTGCCAACATAGGAAACGAAGTGTATACTGTGGGGAAAAGAGAAAAAAAATGATTGCTTTGCTATTTGACTACAATTGGCTAGTGGTCATTGAATACAGTGTGTGCAGGATTAAATTATAATGTGCCAAAGAGGAGTCAATTTTACTTATTTAAACTTTATTTTTTTGGAAAAGATTAAATTGTATCTTTCCTGCATGAAGAAATCATGATTTGAAGCAAATATCTGATTCTTTCCCTACAAAGTACCCCAGGAAGCCTGATTTGGCTGCCATCAGGTGAGGGAGAGAAAGGAACAAACCAATAATAAATCAGGAATTCAAGCTAAAAACTACAGCCTAATGCATAACTTCTGCCCTGAAGAAAAAAATTCACTTTTTTCTTTTGTTACTGCTCCTTTAAAGGGGCACTATAGTGCTGATATAACTGCACACATACATATAAAATTCCTTTATACTAAGTCAGTTGCTGGCACAAATAGTAAAAAAAAAAAAGTAATACTTGTTGTTTGCTTCCCTTAATTAGTTTTCCTGAAAGCTGACATTTTCCTCCCCCCCCCCCCCCCCTCCTATTTCTGTTCTGCAAGTCAGGCAACGTGAGAAGAAAAAGCTGCCCGACTGTTATTGGTTGATTATAGGGGGAAAGGTAACTTGTGCTCATGTGCTAAGTAGTAAGTAGGGAACCTTTTCATGGAAAACTGGCCAGTACATGACACACACACACACACACACACACACACATTTCCTGGTACAGAAGTTTATCAGAGCTGCCTACTCTATCATTCTATGTCACATTTAAAAAAAAAAAAAAAAAAAAAATAGACAGACTGTTTGTCCCACAAAATGTTGATGTATTTATGTTATATGTCTGCCATAAAACTAATAAAACACAAATGAAAAAAAAAACAAAAAACAAAACTACTGGGGAGAAATGCTTCTCACCATGTTATAGTACTGCATATGTAAAGATGTAATCTGACATAAGCAGTCAGGTTAAAGAATCACAAGAATTTGGACCCGGATACCAGAGTCCAACAACCGGTACTGAAGGGCAAGTAGATTGCATTTCTGGTCCACTGATTTATATAATCCTAGAAAGACAAATATTTCTTTCCTGTCATTTTCCCACCACTCAACTTGCACAAAAGTGTCCCCTGGGATACCAGCGTTGTGAATAAATGCCGTCATATTAACATTGTCGCATTTTCCGAACATGTTTTACAAAAAATAATAGCACTTGAGTGCCCGCGCATATTTGTCTGAAATACTAGTGTGATTTGCATTGCACTCGTGATAGTCATTACTTTCAGTGTTTTTTCACAATGCACACAATATACCAGTGTGAACCTGGCCTTAGGGGTAAAGGAGGGCAATGCCCCCTGCACGCTACATCCACCCCTAGCCTTCTCATGAGTCCAGGACCAGGTGCAACTTTTTAACCCCCCTTGATCCTGCATAAATACAGTGGGATTATTTTCTAGGAGTAACATTCCACCCCTCTAGAATACAAATAAAAAATGCTCAGTAAATTTTATGTACATACATGCTAGAGCTGGGGGTTATTGACTAAATTCCAAATTCAGACTAACTATGGTCACACACTACTCAATAGTGTGTGTTGCTGTTGCAAGTTTACTGTGGGAATCCGCTGTTTAAAGGAGCAGAGCAGTGGTGGCGAACCTTCTTGGCACCTGCATTGGCTATCCTACCTAGATCCTCCCTGCAAATGAGCGCTCCTTCAGCGAAGGCTGCAGATCTAACCTGAAAACTGTCAGACCTTTACTGTAGGAGCGCTCGCTTGCTGGGGGAATCTAGGATGGTTGTTAGAGCAGTGGTGATGGTGCGCATGTCCACAGAGGGGGCTTTGAGTGCCCTCGGTTCACCACTGCTGGAGTAGAGAATCAGGGCATAGCCACCTGAAGGGTTTAGAATTCACTTTCACAGTCAAATTCTCACTTTAGTCAATAAGTCTCTAAGTACCCACGTTTAGGAAACACGCAAGTGTTTATTTCAAGTGATCTTGTGTCAGCCAAATAAAGGAAACTATAAATAAAACATAATTCCTTATAAATAAGCTTAAGTATATAAGGGATAATAAACTACACATGTGGAATACAGAGAGAAGTGTTTGTTAATATAGGTATATGGAGCTTCTAAAATACAGATCAAGCTTTTTTTTTTTTTTTTAAAGGGGGAAAAAAAAAGTGACTTCCTTCAAAGTTTTTTTAAAACTTCCCGTTACATAAACTAAAATAGTAACTTGGGATGACTATGATAATCAAGTCTCAACGCCTTTCGCACGACCACACCCAATCCATGGCTGATCCAAAGAATAGTGGGGAGAGAAATCCCCCCCCCCCATCT
>WMED01007165.1:0-17845 GCA_019650415.1 Pipa parva
CGTCCAGCCAAACTAAGAAATCGTGGGAGAAGAGCCTTGGTGAGAGAGGTAAAGAAGAACTGTGTCTGAGCTCCAGAGATGCAGTAGGGAGATGGGAGAAAGTTCCACAAAGTCAACTATCACTGCAGCCCTCCACCAGTCAGGGATTTATGGCAGAGTGTGCTGACGGAAGCCTCTCCTCAGTGCAAGACATATGAAAACCCACATACACTTTTCAAAAAACACACAAAGAACTCCCAGACTGTGAGAAATAAGATTCTCTGGTCTGATAAAACGAACGTTGAACTTTGTGGTGTTAATTCTAAGCAATATGTGTGGAGAAAACCAGGCACTGCTCATCACCTGCCCAATACAATCCCAACAGTGAAACATGGTGGTGGCAGCATCATGCTATGGGGATGTTTTTCTCCCATCTCCCAGAGTGAAAAATTTAAAGGGGTCTGAATACTTTCTGTACCCACTATATGTACATAAAAATCAGTGATAAATATCAGTGCTAGTAATCCAAAAGGTAGGGTTTTAGTTTGGTTTTAAAAGTGCGGGGGGAAGGTTCCTGGTGAAGGTAAAGAAGTGTAGAATTCCAGATGTGGGAGGCAGAGAGAGAAAAGGGTTTAAGACGAGAAAGGACAGTATTGGTGTGTGGCATGCAAAGCTGGTTGCTTTGGGAGGAGCCCAGTTGACATCAAGGAATATATGGGCATACAAGTTTAGGGAGGAGCAACAGAGTGAAGTGCCTTAATTGTCAGAAGGAGAACACTGTAAATGATTTGTTTTCTGTCCCCTCTGGGGAGATTGGGTATGAATTCTGGAAGCAGAATTTAGAATAGACTGGAGCAGGGAGAGTTGGGAAGCTGGAAAACCAGATAGAAGAACATTACGGTAGTCGAAGCGGGATAGGATGAGAGCATGCATGAGGTGTTAGCAGTGGCGTGAGAGAAAAAGGGGCAGATCTTGACAATATTGTGAAGGAAAAATTGATTTTTGGCAGTGGTAGAGATGTATTTAAAGAAGAAAAGAGCAGAGTCAAAAGTCTCCCCAAGACAACATACAGAGGTTTACAGGGTTGATGATTGCTCCATCCACTAGAATGTAAAAGGTAGGAGTGGGTCCAGATTTGGGAGGAAAGATAATCAATTCCATTTTAGGTAGACTTAATTTTAGCTGGTGCTTGGCCATCCACAAGGAGATTGCCAGGAGACAGCTGAAAATATGAATCTGTGTTTCAAGTGTTAGCACAAGAGCAGATAATTTGGGTATCCTCTGCATACAAGTAATATTGAAGACCAAATGAATTGATGATATCACCCAAGAAAAGAGTGTACAGGGAGAACAAGAGGGAGTCAAGGACCCCCAGGAGAAGTGTAATTAACATGGGAGACAAAAAAGGAACGTTCAGAAAGATAGGATGTCAGCCAAGATGCAGCTTGATTATGGACCCTAAGCGCATGGAGAATTTGAATAAGAATTTAGTCATTGACAGCAGGGTTGGGCCAAGGGGTAGGCATTCGCCTAGGGGCGCTGCAGGAGGGGAGCGCTATCTTAGTGTTCGCCCCCTTCTTTTGCTTCTCCTGCCCCCACAAACCCCTTCCCACACTGTGCTTTCCCCACAAACCCCTTCCCACACTGCATTGCCCCCACCTGCACTTTGCTGCCCTCACAAGCCCCTTCCCACACTGTGATTACGCCACAACCCCCCTCCCACACTGTGCCTCCCCCTCCTTCCTATTCTTTGAAGGAGGGGGGCACTATCTTGGTGCTCACCCCCCTCCTTTCCCCTCTCCCTACCTACCTCCTCCATGGTCCTGCTCTGTCTGTTGTAGAGTTGAACGCTACAGCGATTTCCCACCCAGCAATGATGTAACTTCCTGTGAGCGGCAAGAAGTTAAATCATTGCTGGGGAGAGGGCAGCTGTAGCGCAAAGCTCTACAGCAGACAGAGCAGGACCACAGAGGAGGTAGGTAGGGAGAGGGAAAAGGAAGGGGGTGTTGTGGGGGAAGCATGGAATGAGGTGTTGTGGGGGCAGCACAGTATGGGGAATGGGGGGCATTGTGGGGAAGGTAGTTCAGGGGTAAGGGGGGAAGGAAATCAGCAAAGGAAGAAAAGCAGAATGGAGGGAGCATCAGGGGAAGTAAAGCAGCATGGGGGGGCACAGCGGAAGTAAAGTGCTACTAAGTGGTGCAGTAGGCTGAGAGTGATATTTATGCAGGTGTGTGTGGGGAGGGGGTGTCAGTGGGAAGAGGCACGATTTCATTACTCCACCTAGGGCGCAAAAAAACTTGGCCCAGCCCTGATTGACAGTGTCAATTGCAGAGGAAAGGTCTATGAGAGTTAGAACAGAAAAGTGACCCTTGCTTTTGGTAACCTGAAGATCATTTTCAAGTTTACAAAGAGCATTCATAGAGTGGCCTGGCCTGAAACCAGACTGCAGAGGGTCCAGGAGATGGTGTGAATGCAGATAGTAAGGCGGGTGCAGACAAGACGTTCTAGAAGTTTAGAAACCAGAGGCAAGAGAGACAGGACAGTAGTTAGCGAGGCATGCAGAGTCCAGTGTAGTTTTTTTAAGAATGGGTTTAATACATGCCTGCAACAGCAGCCCAAGCAAACTCAGTAAAATCCTCTCTGTAAGTGTTACAACTAGTTTCCTAAAATAAGAAAATACTGTTTCATTTTACCAGGCGAAAGAAAATGGAAGACCTTGCTTTTATTTTAACAGAACAGGTTGCAACAACTGTAACCATCTTTTTATGTTACTAAATCTCTGCTCTGGGTTTAGGTTTCTTCATAAGCAGACGATAAGCGGTTATCCATAACAATAATTCAGGAAGTAGTAGTAGGAAAATATACAGAAAAAAAATGTTTTCTTAACATTACCTTTAAAGCTAAACAAGGTAAAAAGCAAATATTTATTGTAAGCCTTTCTTTAGTAGGAGGTCAGAACTGAATCCCAGAGGCCAGACTCACACTAGCTGTTTTGTAGCTGAGCTATTCTTCAATAGACTCATTATTGTCTATGGTGCAAAACAAATGAGCCTGTAAGGATTATACCACAAGAAACAATGGATACTATTTATCCAGCTGAGCTATAAAACAGTCAGTGTGACACTGGTCTAGTACATGCTTTGTTGCTTAGGAATGTACTCAAAGGGGAGAACCAAGTAAGGGCACCTCACATCATGACGTCATTATCACGTGATTCATTGGGAGTAGTCTAAATTCCTGATGCACTCCTCTGTCCTGCCTTATGGACAACAGCGGGCGCGCATTAGGCAGATAGGACAGGATAGAGGGGTGCATCAGGAGGTTAGAACTACTACTGATGTGCCCAATTTCGTGGCCTGGCACTCTTTCATGGGGGCACTTGCCCCTCTTCTGGATGACCATGCTTGTGGATCTAATGTAACCTTTTCTATTTTGATAAATGTCTGAGCACTGAAGCCTGTTCCTTCCAGTAGAATTTAATATTGTAACTAGAGTAAAGAGTTTTAATGAAAAATTGTTTATGTAACATTCATGGTTTATCTACACAACTGAACTATTCTATTTGTTGCCAGAAATCCAGCAATTTGGAAAATGTATTTTTTAATAATGAAACATAAGTGCTGGGTATAAGCCACAGTATTTTATTTGACGTTACAAGAGATTTGTCAACTTTATTGAAATAAGTTCTGTTAATAACAATGGTTATTTCCTGATATTTTACAGGGGTGTGCAACCTATGGCTCTTTTGATGGCCACATGTGGCTCTTTGACTGTAACGAGCAGTGCAAGTTCTCAGCGCTTCCGGGTTGGTAGCCATTCCAGAGCCGCTGACATCACCAGCTTCCGGGTTGCTAACCAATCAGGAGCCGCTGACGTCACCGCAAGTCCGGATTGCTAGCCAATCCAGAGCCACTGACGTCACCTATGTGACGTCATCGGCTCCGGATTCAAAAGGGCTGAAAGATCCGCATGTCATTGGCTCTCTCAGCCTAAAAGGTTGCTGACCCCTGGTCTAGTAGGTATGTATTGTATTTGTAAGGTTATTCACATAACGCTATTATAATAAGGTTATTCACGTAACGCTATTATAATAAGGTTATTCACATAAGGCTATTATAATAAGGTTATTCCCGTAACGCTATTATAATAAGGTTATTCATGTAACGCTTAGCCAGATTCATTTGCAGGCACCTGATATTATTTCCCACCAGATCATGAGTTTGATTATATAGAAGAAAATATAAATTATATGGAGGATAATGTACCCCCTTCAGTAATTTATAAGGGTAATAATAGTCACTGAGGTGTTATATGACCATATAAAATCATGAGGCAGCAAAGCATGGAGCTCTGAGGTAATATCCTCATAAATTACAGAAGGGGTATATTATCCTTCATCGCTGCTTTGAATAACAAAATAAAATACAAACATATCTATTTGCCCATTTGGTAAGCATTGGTGCTAAAGCAGCTTTTCTGTGTTTATTCTCTAGTTCCAGCTTTCTCTGGTGCCATTTCCAGAAGGTATCAAAGGTAGACAGAAATGCTGTTTTCTTTGACTTAAAATGACGGGCTGCAGTGTGACCATGTTTCAGAACATTCCTGGCCTCGATGCCTATATTAGAAAAAAATCTTCCCTGCCATGTAATAATGTTACTGAACATGCGCCTTCCTGGCTACAAATCCCATGATCCTGTCAATTATTTACTGACTGGACGGGTTCGGTGGCAGTTGAGGGAATGCAGAGTCAGAAGTGACCTTTCAAGAAGATGAAGCATCAACATGTCTCAATTATAATTTTTTAACAGGAAATTGGAGTGATGGTTGCTTTAAGTTAGAAATGGTAACTTCTAATGTCAGAACTAGTGTATTATAAAGTTAGAATTTAGAGGAGGTTTTATACAGTTATCCTTATTTACATAACGCTGGTTGTACAGTAGCACATGAGGGTGTTTAACATTTTGGCATAATCACTGAGGGGGAAATTCACGATTGTGCGAAGTGAGCTCCGAAGTCTTCGCCTCACTTCGCATACACTGATATGCGCTCGCTGATGTCCTGCATGCGGACATCAGTGAGCGCAGATCAGTCAGTCCAAAGTGAGGCGAACACTCCGCACCTCACTTCAGACTATGCTGAATTCCCCCCTGAGTCTTCTTTTCATACCAGGCATAGCACAAAGATTGTTTTCATTGGAGGAACCCTCCCTTACAGTTTACATCAGCCTTGAGTGCACAAGAACTCTGATTCTTTGAGGCTACAGCGCTAATTATACAGGTTTGCTTGTGTTGGCTTGGCAACCAGCTCATTGGCATATATGTTTTGGTACATGTTGTAAGCAATTAGATTGTAAGCTCCACTGTGCAAGGAACTGGCATGAAAGGGTAAACCTTTTCTGTAAAGAGGAGGGGAAAAATTAGCATCATATAAATAAAGATAATAATATTGATTTAATTTTGCTAGACAATAAATAATCAAAAGTAACTGTTCCATTTGAATGACTTTCAAACACTTTATAAGTCAATTTACATTTGTATTTCTACATAGCAATACACGTTACTATTTTATATTACAGATACATATTAAAACAAAAGCATCTGTATGAAATAGAAATTAGGATAGCTTTAGGCTAGGCTCACACTAGCGTTGAAATACACCACGTGTTTACAAAAGCGCGTCTAGAAAATACGCCGCGTATTTCAGTCTGGTGTATACATATATTTTATACATGCTTTTTTATTGTACTTACCCAATACAGTGTGAACACTCCCTTGGCGTTCACAGCTCCTCCTATCTGGCCGCATTCTTCGTGCAGTGTATATAGGCTGGAAATGATGCAACATCAAGAGTTTGCCCGTGCAAGCTCTCGCGTTTTGCACTTTTGTGATCGGAACAGGTAAGTTCCATAGGGATTCGCGGTGCGTTTTTTTTCTTTATGCGCAATGCATAAATACACTAGTGTAAACTTAGCCTTAAGGTATTTAAATTACCATAAAGAACAATGTATGCTGTTTACAATGTAATCTTACCAAGGGTCCTTTAATGATTATTTTCGTATGTTTATAGTTCCCTCTAGTGGTTGGTTTAGAAAACTATAATGTGTCATATGTCTGCTGCATACCTAATTAGCTTTCTCCCAACTCAATAGAACAATGAAGGGGGTGCAATGCTGTCACTGTAATTTGTCCTTTATTTGTAGGTTTAGAAAATGTTGTTATGTTTGTTGTTCTAATTTTTTTTTATGCTATAAATACTTTTTAGTATAATAATATTCTAAACCGCAGCATCATTTTTGTTTCACCATTCAAAAAGTTGGTAAATTTGCAAAAATGTATAAATATGCCCCATTAAATACTGGGAAGGTTTGAAAGGGCAACTATAGTTTGTAATGTTAATGCTTTAGGGGTTCATAGCAAGATGTGCCTGTTAGTGTAGCAGCAGACTATATATATATATATATATATATATATATATATATATACTGTACAGTATGTGTGTGTTTGAATTAGAGACTAAACATTACGACCATTGAAAAAAAGTAAGAACTGTCAAATAATTCAGCCATAGTACATTAGTGAATGGGGGCTGCTCTTGGCACTTTGCTTCTGCTGTAAAAATATCCAACAACATTATTTACAGGAAAAAAACCAACCACATTCAATAGAATGGACAGAAATACCAGGAAATAAACTCCTAAATGCAGGGGTTATGTAATATAGAGATTAGGAGAAAGATGCTACTGGGCACATGGGGGGGGAGGGTCACAGCTGCCCCCCAGCTACTAGAAACATGTGAGATCCTGCTAAATAATGGTGTGGGGGCACACACTGATTTTTCTCTGGGGTTCATACCGATGTATGTATGTATGCCACAGTCTGTTTCATTTATGTTACTGTTTGCTTATAGGACCTACTAAACTCAAAGTAGTTGATCTACAAAGTAACTTAATCTAGTATGATTAAGCGCCTTTCGGTGTGAAACGTGTAACTTGCTGTTTTTTTAATGTGTCTGACCGGATCCTGTTTTTAATGGATTTTTCACAATAAAGAAGTTTTCATTTTTACTTCTTGGAGTGCCGGAGAGTATTTCTGCTAAACTCAGTAGGTAGGTAATAACAAAAGCCTTAGCAGAGACCATGTCAATCAAGTCTTACAATTTTGATACTTTCATTTAAATACAGGCAGTAGCATTAAGTCTTGTTTTCTCATCATGGTGACTGTAACTTCCACTGTTTGCCAAAGGACATGGGAAAAAGAGAAAAGGTTGTTGAACTTACGAAGAGTGTAAACAGCACTCACTTAAGTCAATTTTACCATTGGAGGAATTTTATACATTCTTGATGATACGTTTGGGAGAAGGGATACAGTTAGCAACAGATTCAGAGGACATCATAGGGCAGATGTTAACAGGGTCAGATGAGATGTTCTAGACATAGCAGGGGAATGGGGAGAACCAAGGTGACATGCCCTACAAACCATACAGGTTTCACAGGCTTAGAAAACCTGAAGTGTCTGAATAAAATGTCAGCTTTCCCAAGTAGAAATCATGTTATCATCATGTAATCATGCTTTGCAATCATGGGCCTTGTCTCTGAAGATAATTTAGGGCTAACAAATGCATCTGATGCATTGAGGGTTATCATCATTCTGTTGGGACTGTTAGATGCATTCTATGGGACATTTCTGAATGACATTTACCTGTACATATTATGAACTACCAAAGGCATTTTAGGGTATCGTGGCCATGAAACTCACTGACTGGCTTTGTGTAGCATTTTGAAGAAAAAAAAAATGACTACTAAAATAAAACAGAGAATATAAATAGAAATGAAACCTTCGTCTTGGACAGGGCTTAGTTTTTCTTACCTTGTTCCCTGCCATTGCTCACTCTGATTCAGCATGCCAACCAAAATTATCTGTATGTAAAAGAGTGGCACAGTCCCGTTTGCCACAGCTCCACTCTCTTTAACCCGGGCTTTTCTTTATAATGAGACATGACAATTGCCCTTTGAATCCTGCCACTGTAGGTATCAGGTACAGTTTGTCAGTTGTGGCACAGCAGCATCTAGAAGTGGGTTCAGAAGCTAAATTTCAGATTAGGCTCTCTTGACATTTCTCCCTAAACACTGCTGATATTCCTACCAGGCTATAATGAAGTAAGTAGCATTCTGTCTGATTTCTGCAATTTGCTGGAATGTGGCTGGACAACTGCCATTATAAGCAATAGCACCACAACTAGTCCAGTAACACTGCCCCTTGACCATTGTTAAATTTGCATTGTTAATAAGATCGAGAACAACCACCAACAAAAAGAAAAATCCAAAATGAATAAGGAAGCCTCCAAATGTTGTATGGAAATAAAAAGAAACAGATTTATACAGTATAAATGCAATACAAATATGGTAATAGGTGCTGTTTTGTTGGACTGCAATCCCCTTTGTAGCATATTTAAGCAGTATGACCATACCTACGAACTTTTAGGGCACTTCTAACCTGGAGTTCAGCTCCAAATTGGGTTTGGTTGGCCACAGGTGGGGCTTAGAGTCATAGTGTGGTGGTGGGGCTATGTAATCATTGATAAATCAGGTTGCTCTCGAGAAAAAGAGGGTGAGATTTTGGCAGAGTGGATATCTTGTTTGAAAGAATATGCACACACAATGAAGGGTGGTTATGCCCCCAAAACGTAGCAGCACCTGTACCCTGCACCCTTGGTCGCATAAACAAGGTTATACAACTGTATCTGCATATCGTGTGTGCATATTCTTTCAAATAAGTGATGATGTTTGGCCTAGCATCCAAGAATTCTGCACCAGCTTTAAAGAAGTAAATTGGAGTGCATCTCTACACACATTCTTCTACAGATTTTGGCAGAGTGAGCAGGTATTTCTGCGGTGCTACATGGAGCAAACCCAGGTCCCAGAGACCTGGTATTTGCTTTACAAAGCAGGAGTCTTTGGGTGAAATGAAGCAAGTTTTCAGGTCTGAGCATAAGCAGAATATTTTTTACTTTTTTCCAGCCCACCAAACACAAATTTATCATAGGCAATGTATATGCAGACCTGGGAACTTGCTGGGTTTTACCCAGCAAAGCAAACATTGGGTCTCCAGGAAAACTCTCAAGTTCTCCAGCCCAGGTCTGAACTATGCTAGTTGGTTGTCAGTTACTGTAGCCCCATCCTGCAATGACCCAAATTGTATCAATTGTATCAAGGCATGAGGCCCCTAGAGCAGGGTTGGTGAACCTTTTTGGCACTCTGTGACGTCACTCACCAGCACATCCCCTGAAGTGCCGGAACTGGTGAGTGACGTCATCACACCTGCATTGGGGGAGGAGATCTCGCCTGCGAGTAAGCGCTCCTTCAGTGCAGGCCATGGATCCGGGCCTGAAAACTATCAGATCGGGTCTGCGGCCTGTACTGAAAGAAGGCTTGGCGACGGCTCACATGGCAACAGAGAGGGCTCTGAGTTCCCTCTTTGGCACGCGTGCCATAGGTTCGCCATACCTGCCCTAGAGGTAAATATGTGTGTATGTAGTGGTATACTACTGTGTCTTCCAGCTTTGCCAAATCAATCAATGAAAAAGTGGCTCAGAGTTCACACAATAAAGTGAGTAAAAATAAAGTACCTTCCAACTCAACGCTTTTCACCATTTTTTAGCGATAAATCTTGGCTTCCTCAGGAGTAACGATGCTGAATCATTATCAACTACTTACCTGTGTGAACTTTGAGCCACAGCTTTTTTGATCCATTCCGCAGTGTTTGTTTACCTGTTGTTGAGGGGATCAGCATCCATATTAATTGTATTGTTTTAAGGCTCTTTTTATCGAGATGTTTGTGGCCCGCGGGCTGTACAATGCCCAGGTCTGCTCTACAGACACAGTAGTTGCCCAGGGATGCATTTCCCATAGGGGCCCCCCGTACTTTCTACAGACACAGCAGCTGCCTGGAGATACATTTACAATAGGGCCCCCCACACTCCCTACAGACACAGCAGCTGCCCGGAAATGCATTTCCCATAAGGTCCCGACACTCTTTAACAGACACAAAAACTTCCCAGAGATGCATTACCCACTTCCTGTTAGTGTAACGCAACTCTAATTATACAAGTTCCCAACTCAGAGGTGGAGCAGGAGTTCAGGAGACGTGTTTTTATGAGTGTCAGGGATTTACCCAGCCTGTCAGGGTTTGGCTAGACAAACGTAGATCAGAGTGTCACAGCCTGAGAGATGGGGGATAGGATTCCAAACTGCGTTATCCGAGAGGTGGAGCCCACCCAGAATCTGAAGGGGAAGGCAAAAGAGCTCCACGAGATGATAATTACTGGCCACATTCACGCTGATCTCTGTTTGGCTAGCACCTAGAAATTCCCTGTGACACGCAGTCTGAAGTTGACAGCCTGGATGTCCTAGGAGGCATCTGGGAAAAAACTAGCTCAAGTGTCACAATGGCTAACACAGTGTCATAGCTGGCAATCTACCCTTAGAGTGTGGAAATGAACTGCACTGTTACAACTGAACATAAAAGTATTAGTTCCCACTTCTCCTTTATTGTGGGGTTTATAGTAACATCCACTTGATCAGATCATTTCATTCACAGACTGTGAGTCTTATTGACTAAAGTGTGAATTCACCTTGCTACAATTCGAGTCGCAACACCAAAAGAGTCGCAAATTTCCTTCTCAGGATTGACTAAGTGGAGAATACACTTGTCGAACAGCCGGACAGTGGCAATCGGGTTCGTAGTGTGACATATTTAGTCAAATAGAAGTAGATTAGAAGTCATGCGGAGTGAGGCAAATTTGACCAGTGAAGGGCAGTGATGTCTCACCATATTCCACTAACTGTATTCTGTGAATATTCTATTTCTACGTATGTCACCTTGTCCCTAGATCATGTTGTCACTTTGTCATAGTTGCCATTGTCACTTTTGAATGGTCGCCTTACACAACACTAGAGCCCTGTCATCAACACCCGAATTCCCCAGTCTGAATTGGTGAAGTCAAACAGATGATTTCAGAGCAGTAAACTTAGGGTAATTCAGGAATGATCAAACTTACCTTGCGATGCTTCTCACCACTTCGCCGAGTCGGGTACACGCTTCCTGGTCTCCTGCAAGCGGAAAAGAGTTGCCTCGCCAAGACTGAATTCCCTTTAATGCACTCGATGATGTCCGCGTGCAGGACATCAGTGAGCGCATAATACCATTTGTGAAGTAAGCCGAAGGATTCGGAGCTCACTTCGCAGAATGGTGAATTACCCCCTGAATGTTTTGTTTGTGTCATTGATAAAGGAAACATCCCTACCTCTGTCTCATATCTGAAATGTGGCATAAGGAGGTGATTTTCAACTGGTAAGGGAAACATCCCTTCCTCTAACTCAGGAGTTGGTAAAGTCTGTAGAGGAAGGAGCCATTTTGCTCCCTCCTCCACTGGTGAAAAGGGGAAGGAGCACACTCTACCAATCACAAGACCTATTGACGGCCAATCAGAAGAGCCATTGGAGGTCATGGGCAGGGCTTGGGAGATTCAGTCCGTGCCACAACAAGGCGGCTGAAAAGCTGCATGTGGCTTGTGAGCTGCACTTTGCTGACCCCTGCCCTAACTCCTATCTGTAATTGGTGATTTGTACAGTGCTGGCAGACTGAGTGCCCTTCCTATACTGGACTAAGGAAGCATGCACTTTCTGCTAGTATGTTGGGCACTGTTATTCTACAACAGCAATTACATCCATGCACAGTACTCCATTCTAAATTCCAGTATTCTATGTCCAGTTTGATGCTGTAAGGTGGAATTACCAGTGGTGGGGGTGGTAGTTTTTAGATAAACACATGATTAGTCTTAATTATTGTTTTAAGTGTTGTGGTAAGCATTTGTAACAAACTGGTTGCAGGTACGTCATCCATTTTCTTTTGGGTTTTGTGGACTTTGTAATGAAAAACTACCCTGATTTAGACACGTGTATTTATTTCTATAAGATCTGCCTTTTCAATCCTCATTTTGGCAAACGTTATCTCATTAAAATCTTTCTTGACAGATATGCACATAGTCAAGGTCTGTGGGTCCTTGGGAAGTTATTAAGCTTGGCATTAGAAGAATTCTTTCTATAGAATTCAGTCACCATCTGCGTGTTAATTATGCAGTAATTAATTAATGACTAATTAATTAGTAAACAATTACCGTTTGAATTTATGTGCATTGAGGGTTGTGAAGGAGAACACCTAAGAAAATGTGGAGGAAGTGTGTTACTTCTCCTTAAAATCCCCTTACAATTATTCACTTTCCAGAGGTTAGTTATTGTAGTGTGCAGGCTCACGTTTGACATTTACATTAGTTCCCATATAATTTATAAAAAATGCAAAACGTATAATATAATAAATACCCCCTTTAAAGTAAATTTGATAATGGAATCCCAATACTCAGTATCTATAAATATTCCATATTCACCCTTGAAAAAAGACTTTGGGGTGTATTCATGAAAGGCCAAACAGTCCCAAATAGCTGATATAGAAAGGGATGTATTGTTTACTGTTAGCACACCTATGTGTTTGATTTGAGACAGCTAAGACAAGAGAGTATAGGTGATACCTTTTATTGGCAATTGCCTGATGAAGAGGCCTTAGGAGCCTCGAAAGCTTGTATTTACCATCTATTTTGTTAGCCAATAAAAGGTATCACCTATACTCTCTTGCATTTGCTTAAATCTATGGCTAACACAGTGCACAACTCTACTGTCATGTGAGACAGCTGAAACAGTTCAGTGGACTGCTTGCATGTAAACACATTCCTTTATTTTCTGCTGAAATCACAAATATATTCAGATCATGTAATCCATTGGAAAGTATCCATTTGACTTGTGGAATATTTCATCTTTGGTGCATGTTATCTAGTTGGTCTGTCTCTTACATCCCCATTCATCTTTATAGAGTAGTATATAAAAGCATGTACATTTTCAGAGCAAGTCAGTTGGATCTGAGACATTTTCTTCCTGTTTTAAAGTGCATTTGGTTGCATTAAAAACACATTGAAAACACAAAACTGTTTCAATCTTTAGAAGAATGCTTTTATTTGCTGATCCCTTCGCTTTGCTTGACTCCATTAGAGTCCACAGCTATATGCTCTGCAAGCCCAGTAAACAAGTTATTTCATAGGCACACAATAAAACTAAACAATCACCAAAATTCTTCATGAATAAAAATCCATGACATAAAGTGAACTCAAAAACCTTGCTGAATGGGTAGTTCTCTCTTTCCAAAAAATGACTTGGAAAAAAAGCTGCATTCTGTTCACCTCCGACAAGGAATTCACCATTGTCCAACAGCACAGACCCATTCCTTGTAGTGACAAAAATAAAGTTTTGCAGCATATTTCCACTTTTTTTGCTCCTTTTTCCTACCATATCTAATTGGAACATGGAATGCTACGATGTTAGAGGGGCACCTGGAAAATGTGTGAGCTACGAATATCCGATATAGTCAACTTTATTTTAATATATTTTATTGTGGGAATTGCTTTTCCTTAATGACGCCTCAGATGCACAGGTACATTGGTTTAGATTTCCAATTTATCAGCAGATATTATTATAACTAGCATGAAGTGTATTTTTAGAGCAAAATGTGGAATTCTTGATTTCATCAGAGGGAACCTGAATAATATTTTTTCTTTAGATTATGGTTCACTATATGAATATACCCTTCTCTCCAGTATTGTGCAAGGGAAGATCACCATTACCAGAACAAGTTCCTACTAAAGGGGTTATTCACTAAAGTCCGAATTGTTGTGTATAGGTGTGAATAGGCAGTTGCAATAGGCTGTTACTGTCGCATTCGCGTCTTTATAATGAGAATATTGTCGCAGTCACAACTTTATTATGGGAAAATTGTTGCAATCTTAACTTTAAAAAATTGTCGCGACTTTACAAATGGGAAATTGTAGCGGATTTACTATGGGAATCTGCTGTTTGCGAATTCAAAAGTCGAATTCGCACCTTAGTGAATAACCCCCTCAGATGTGAGCACTTCCTAAAATGTAGCAGCATATCCCTAAAATGATGTGTTGCATCTTATCAAGGTGCAAATGAAAGTGAGTTAGTGGGAATCTTTAGGGACACCACTGGGATTATACCTCCATCATGTTCTTACTTAGTGTAAAATTTAATTAAATCGAAAATATCGATAATTTTGACCTGATATTGCGATATTGAATTGTTATTTATAAGAAATAAAATTTGTTTACAGCAATATTGAAAATTTGATATCACAATATCGAAAATTTGACCGAAACTTTTCAATCTGTTTATTTCTATGGAAAATCCATAATAAAAATAATTTAAATGGAAAAATGTTATATCGCAATATCAAATTTACGATATTGTGATATCCAATTTTAGATATTGTGAAATCTTAAATTCGTTTTCAAATTTTTGATAATTTTCAATTTTTTCAATTGGATTTTTTGGTCAAAAACTGCCTTTTCGATTTAATACATTTTACTGAGACTGCAGCAAGTCAAACCTGTTTTGAGTGGCCGACAGATTGGGATAAAGGAATAGTATGGCCAAAATTTTAAAAAATACATTTAATTACTTATGGTACTTACTAACTTTTACTAAATGCATTTTATTATCGATTAAAGAAAAAATTCTTAAATGTAAAGAAGCGCTGTACAGCACTTCCGTGTTATAGACTCCATCTTCATTCTCTGCCAGCGACTCTATGGCGTCCCGAGTCTGCAGATCCCCTCTCAGAAGTACAGCCCACTCCAGCCACGCTTACAGTGAGGGCCTGCACCGCATTTTCTATGTAACATGAGAGAGCGTGCTTGATGACATGGGATCTGCAGACTCGGGATGCCGTAGAGTCGTCGGCAGAGAATGAAGTGGGAGTCTACAACACGGAAGTGCTGTACAGTACCTCTTTACAGGTAAGAATTTTATTTTTTTTAAAAATCGATAATAAAATGCATTAAGTAAAAGTTAGGAAGTAACATAAATAATTAAATGTATTTTTTTTAAATTTGGCCATACTGTTCCTTTAAACGTCCAGAAAGTCAAGAAACAATTCAATGAAACTGACCTTCCCCTGTAGCACTGTAATATTATATAATTCTCCTATGTGGTGTCACAAAGATAATGAGTAATGCTATGGATTCTTACATTCCTCTGGCCTTAGTTCATTTTTTCTTGAACTTGGTTTAAGGGGGGAATTCACCATAGTGCAAAGTGAGGTCTGGATCCTTCGCCTCACTTCGCACAGACTCTTATGCGCTCACTCGCTTATGTCCTGCACGCAGACATCAGCGAACACTTTAAAGGGATTCCAGTCTCAGCGAAGCGACTTGAGTGGTCTCGCCGAGACTGGAATCCCTTTGAAGCATTCGCTTATGTCTGCGTGCAGGACATAAGCGAGCGCATAATAGTCTGTGCAAAGTCAGCCGAAGAATCCGGGCCTCACTTCACACTATGGTGAATTTTATTAGCTGTGATGTATAAATCCACAAACAGCCACAGAGTTGAGATTGCTGCTATTATGAATACATATTTTACACATTAAAGCAAACATTTGTTTAGGTATTATATAAAAGGTAAAGAAATATAGCTGTGTCTTCAACACGCCTTCATTTTAATAGTAGAATGAAGAGTATGCATTGCATGACAGACCAATTATATCACATGAAAATACATGTTCCATCAAGTATATATAAAAATACTACATTTTTCTTTAAATAAGTGCATAAAATAAACCAAACACTGTGTTTGTGAACATGGTTCTAGATAAAACAATGTGCAACTACTGCATATTAAAACATTAACATCAGACCAAGTCTAACAAAATAACTTTAAAAAATCTGTCATGTAAGCTACAAATTCTTAGACACGCTAAGATTCATACATGCAAAAGTAGCAATAATCTTATTTTATATAAATTACTTCCTGAGGTCTGCATTGGGAATACCCTGGTATATTAGTAATGTGTGTGTGTGTATGTATGTATGTCTATATATATATATATATATATATATATAATTGTTGACTGTCTTATTAAATAATTTCAAAATATTTAAAAAACCATTTACGGTGCAAGTCACACCCATTTTGTATTAAGTAGGAACTGTTGGTTTGTGAACGTTACAAATCATCTACTCAGTATATACAGTAACTGAATTGTTTATTTGTGCCATAAGAGGCAAACTATTGCAAAACATTTTAGGAATGTTGCAGGTATAATAATAACAATCAAGATGGCTTCCTGGAACTATGGCAGTTTAAGATTAGTCATCTTTCCAAACTTTGTTTGGGCTAAGTAGGGATTTCATTTTTGTTAGCTCTTTCTTTAATGCCTTGTTCTCTGCAGTTAGTGCATTGACTTGTTTCTCCAGGTCTTCTATGAAGGCCTTATTCCGTTGTCGGTAATTCTTTGATGCTATCCTGCAGAAAACAGAAGTCAAATGCCAATATGTGCATGCAACTAGTTACACATACTTTAACCAGAATTAAGAGACATGACATAGGAATAATTGTCATTTGCACTCAGAATTCACAATCCTGATTTGTTTGAAGCCCAATATAAAAAGTCATGTTTCCAATGGTCACAGTTCCTTTAAAGTGCACGAGGCAATTGTTTCATGTCATACTTAGAGTTCAAAGCCACCAAGTAACACAGTTACTCTGTTTTATGACAATAGAGATCTTTGAGGGCCTTCAATTCCTCAATCAGAGTCTTGTTTTGGTTTTCAAGCACAGCCACGCGATTTTCAAGACATTTGACATATTCCTTCTTCTTTTTACGGCATTCCCGAGCAGCTTCCCTGGAATCAACACAAAGTATATAACTACCGAAATAACTACAAAACATTTACACAAGACATGGAGAAACCCTGTGAACAAATCCTGCGGCACTGCCTTATAAATACAGGCATAATTACCTAGAAGCGCAAGTATCAAAACAATTTTTTTAACATCTCAGCAACCTAAATAACACTGTTCAATTTAATATTGTATCCTATAATTAAAATACAAATGGCAGGAATTTTCCCTTCCCTACCCATGAGCTAGGAACACTGACAAGAGCAGAGAAAAGAAATAAACAACTAATAGAAACAAAGACATTATACAAAACCAGCACTGTGTTAGAATTGTGGATTTACAAAAAGAATCCACAACCTTATAACCTTAAAATTGGTACTTTATACTCAAGCAATAAAAATGTACTTGAACCATAAATAAATAATTTAGGTTGAAATGATAAAACGAGTTGTAGCTGTATTAAATGAGAATAACATACCACGAATAAACATAAACTAAATTAATATGTATACATTTAATATCTGTATTTTGTACTAGAATGTACTCTGTGTTCTACAGAACAGAACGTATTCAAGCCGATGAAGCTCAATCAACAATAATCAAAAGAAGAGGGCATTCTACAAATCTATGGTATGACTCACTGAACAGGAACGGCGCTAACAGTACTTCGACTCATAAACCGTAATAAACAGTAATTATCTGGAGGAAATCCCTTCCCAAACTTTAACCAAATAAATCCCAAGCAGTCAACAAAAGACTGCTGAAGGATCCAAGTGACAAGATTGGCCTGTCCATTTATTAGATAAATAGAAAGAAACAGTGCAAACTAAGAAACTGAATAGACAGAAATCTTACCGATTTTTAAGTAACCTTAATTCTCGTTTTCGTGTGGCTTCTTCTGCCATCTGCTGAGGATTATGCAGGTTGGGATTTGTTGCAGCCACAACTATTCCTTGAGGCAAAGAAGAAGCTGGAGTGCATATCTGGTAAGATGGTACGTCTCCAGTGGCTGCTAAAATAACAAAAGTAGTTTATAGCACTTACACCACATTTATATACAGGTATATA
>WMED01007166.1:0-11371 GCA_019650415.1 Pipa parva
AGATCGTGTGAAAATATGATATTTGTGTCATTCTCAAAACTTTTGGCCATGACTGTACATATAAAATTGGTGGGTTCAGCACCTCATACAAGGTTAAGAACCACTAGTCTAAAACTAACCAATAAACTGCAGAAGGTACTATCAGCCGTTCTGAGAACATGTAGGGGTCTAACTTTTTCCCATATCATCTCTGTTGCTAAGGGAATGTAATAAGAGAGAAAAGTATTGGCTAGATCTAGTAACCCATCTAAACCAATCATCACTTCAATCACTGCATTCATTGGGCTCCTGCATTTCTAATTATAAAAGCAACCTCTGCAATATTTTGCAACATTCTTTACATTTTACTTTCTAGGGTAAAGGTTTTCCAAGAATTAGTTCATAGCAATTAAGTAGAATATTAATAGCTTAGAAGATAATAACAGGAAAACAAAAAAAAATATAATAATTAATAATCTATCTGTTATCTGTGTTTATAAAAAGGACATAACTGTTACATTGTCATCTGTTCAATTTTCTGCATTTAAAAGACCAGAAAAATGGGGGTGTATATCAAGCTTTGCTACATTTTCACTCATTTGTGAGGATTATGACTTAGTAGTTTGTCATTTTTTCAGGTTGAAGGAAAAAAAAGCTAACTGTAGAAGCGCTGGGGGGCTCGATTTGTCCACGGCCCCGCTTTTGCTAAAACTGGCCCTGGGAGCCTTCTTATTTTCAGCTAAACTCGAAGATTGTGTATGTGTACTAAGCAGAAATGTATTGTATGCAAATTGTCATGTAACTGTATTCATTTGTGATAATTCGCCACTTCTGCTACGTTACATATTAACCAAAGGTTGTTATTTTTGGCGCTTTTTCTTATTCATGAAGTAGCGGAAGGATTTGTTTGAACAAACAGACAGTGACGGACACTGTTGGCGTTGTTGTGCGGTGTAGTCAGTGGAATAGAATTAGGATGCAAAGTCATGCGGAGTGATGTGAATTCCCCCAGTGAATTGCAGTGAGGCCATCCTCATCATATCCCTAACTGTATATAAGTAAATAATATACCTATTTCTATGTAGGCTTGTCCCTAGTTCATATTGTCATTTAGTCCCATCAACCCCCTCAATTTGGCACTCTGATGTAATGAAGGAAAATTGGTGAATTCGGAGAAGTACAGTACACCTACTCGAATTCATTCCATAGTCATACTCTGATGCTTGCTGAAGGTGAAGTACCTGTGTATGCGCACCTTAAGTGTTGCAAAATGCTCCATAAGTCCGCAGCTATCGTAAGAATCTGGATTTGTCTCATATTCCATACGCCACTTTGCAGGGTTTGCTGAATAAGCGAATTGGGTGAATTCACACCTTATGTGACAATTCTGCCTTTTTTTATGAATAAAGCTCATTTGTCTACTTTAAACAGATTCTACTGAAGGTGACATCACTTCTCTACAATACAACGATTTATAACAAATTTGCTACAATATGCCCCATACTGTTTACCTGACTATACTCAGAAAGCAGTTTTGACAATTTGCATAATTACCGTTACAATGTGCAAATTATTGCAATCAGGGGTGGAACTATGGGGAGTCAGTCCCTGGTGCACAATCGGCACTGGGTCCCCTCGTCTGTGCCCATGCATGATTGGCACCGGGGTCCCCCTCTTCCAGTGGCACACTACGGAGATCACAACTGCCATGACCCCTGTTGATATGCCACTGGTTGTGATGTGTGGCACATTCTCTTCAGTTGTTGATCTCTTTCATGAATAGCCCCCTTAATTCCAATAAGTGTCAGGTTACAGATATGTAAGTGTTTAATGAATGTGCTGTGTGAATGCTGTTAATAGTTTTGCCTTCATTTTACAAATTGACTTTTTACCACCATGTTTTGAAAAATAGATAGGAAATGAAACTGTTGAGTTATGCCTGGCGGTTTGCAATGATAGCGTGTCTGGAACAGTGCTGAATATGTTTTAGCATGACTGTTATGTTTAGTCACAAATCACAGCAGGGGGAATAGACACAGCAGTGTACAGGTAAGCTGCAAAATCTCCGCATTCCTGTACACATAGCAAGACATCCAAGATAGAGAAAACACAGGCACAGACAGGGCCCCAGCGCAAGAGATGGCATGTGCTGCACGTCGGTTTTTCATCCTGTTTGTATCTAACTTTAGACCCTATGAGTCCTTAGCAGGGATATTTATAAAAATCCAAAATTTTTCTTCTGGTATAGCAACATACCTGTAATTAGGTCGAAAATATCAATATCGCTGATGTCGATATTTATTAAGCCCCTTTGGACCTTTATAATCTCTGAAAAGTGTTGGTCTGGTTGAGGAATGCGAAAACCCATTATTCCATTATGGAGATGGTTTAAAACAGTTCACCATCGAAAAGTTCAGCGATATCGATGAAAAGGAGCTCCATTGAAAGTAAAGTGTAGTGGTATTAACGCATCAATATTTATCAATGTGACCCCCCCCCCCAACAGATGCCCATGACCTTAGGCAACACCTACTAAATGACCACACCTCCTTATGCAAATAATTATGCAGTGAACTTGAGTGCTTTATGTGACTCGTGTCAGGTTCTTGGTATAGCAGGCAGAGACATTTACTCTTGAACCACCTATATCCTATTGGGATAGACCTAATCACTGGATAAAGCACTGGGGTTAGATTTTGCACTCACCTGCCTTCCCACTCTGTTGTTGTGCAACCTCATTCGCGCATGAATGTCCCTGTACAGTTCTCGTGAATCTAAGAAGTCTTTGGAAAAACGCTCTCCATACTCTACATCTGGGCTGCAGCCTCCCCACTCCCAGGAATCCTGAGGTCCTGGAGGATCTGCAGGTAGATGTTCCATCACTCCATGTACCATGCCCTTCCCACGATTCATTGCTTCAAGCTGCAGCCTATGCAGCTTTGCCTTGAAAGCCTCCTCATCTCCTCGCCTCTTCTCATCACAACCGCAAGCCTTTAGTTTTCCCAATGAACAGGCATTAGACACCGCGTGAACCACTCCTGCTGCAGCTATGGCATATGCATAGGCACTCTCCCGAAAACCTGCAGAGGATGAAGGAGAAGATTCAGTCAGAAACTAAGCATTGTGCCCAATTTGTCTACATTCTGATCATGAAGTAAATAGGGAAGCAATCTTTAGATAATTATATACTATATATTATATATATTATAATTACTATATTACGCAACACTTTACAGAGATTCACTTCAGTCCCTGCCCTCTGGAGCTTACAATCTAGTTTTCCTATTCAGTCACACTAATGTATGTTTTTGGATTATGGGAGGAAACCCACGCAGGTGCGGGGAAAACATACAAACTCCGAGTAGATGACGTCCAGGTTAGAATTTAACGCTGACCCACCACACTGCAAAGTGATGTCATTTTTCAAACTGGGGGGGGGGGGGGGTACTGTCCCTAGGAGAAGATGCAGAAGGCCCTGTCCCTCTGGTTATATAAGGGCCTCTTTGCTGGAACAGAGGAGGAGAAGCACATTTTGTAGTAGAGCAAAGACGTTATTGTTCTTGGTTCAGTTCAAGCCATGTGGGTTAGATTAGATATTGCTTTGGAGGATTGCAATCCGTTAGCTTAGAGCAAACAACCCAAATTCCCAAGAAAAGTATTAGTATTGCTGCCCAAGTTAGGCTCCATATGGCTGGTTTAGATATGAAAACTTTCAGTGTCAAGGATGGAATGGGTCTCCTGAGGGAGACAAGTTGCCCAGCTGTTGCAGATTGGCATAGGCTGTAGGGAGATAGCACTGTGCCATTTCCCACATGGGTCTTGTAGCTACACTGCATAGAATGTCCACCACTGTTGGACAGGTCAGTTCATTCTATAAGTGTAACATAGACATGTATGGAAGGAATGCGTTGGTTTTCCTTTGCTCTGCTAACCTGGATGCTACCCTGCTCTTAAAACAATAAAAATGTTTTTTATTTGATTCAACCAAACATCTTCGTAGAGCCGCCTGTATGTTTAATTCCGACACAGCCTTTCACCAACATATAAGTCCATGTAATAAAAAATAAAGAAATAAACTGCAGGATGAAAGATGACTATAATTTGGATTGAAGTGTTTTGTGCACTTGTACAGAACAGACTGTAAACCCTTCTGGGGCAGGAATAGGAAAATTTCGATTTACCAGCATTTACACATTTTGCCTGACTTTGTTGATCTGACTGGCTGAAACCTTCTCTGTAACGAATAGCACCGTGTGTCTTCACTGCAATCAAGACCACTTTATTAGTGACTTCCAGTGTGAGATATTTTTCTTGTATTCTTCGCAGTAAGACCCCCCTGTGTCATCCTATTGATAGCCCTGGATAAGGACAAAAGGTAGACCTGTTCCATTGCAGTGTATATGTTAAAGATGTTACTCTGACTAAAGTGATAAAAGATGATATAAAATGCCTCTTCCTGGCAGATCCCCTGTTTTAATCAGTAGAACAGACCTACCAAATTTTACAGACAAAAACAAGAATTTTCCTTTAAATTATAAACAATAAACAGGTGAATAATTAGTAATGTCATTTTCTTTATTTTTTCTCTTTTTGTAGTTCTTTATAATATTAGTGCTAGTGCTTATTGGGTAGCTGTGGATGATGGGACTTCTAGTGCGCAAGAGCTAGGGATATGAATTCCATATAAAAATGTTATAATTGATGTAGAATTCCTGATTTTTACTGTCTTGTGTTATAAGCCTCAAAAGATAATATTTTTTACAAGTACTACAGTATGTAAGAAAAACTGCCCTAAGGGTCCACATTGGATTGTTAGTTACTGATTCTTTAAATACAGTAACTATCAAAGCTATTTTGATTATTGAGCTAATGTATCCAAACAGGCTTATTTGTTTTCTTATGATTTGGAACTTTCCATTGTATTACATATGCTATATTAGGTTATGTTATTTATTATCTCACACAAAGGCTCAGCCCTTCCCCAGGGTTAGTTAATCACATTCATTTCTACAGTGGAGAGATGTTTATATGTATTAAATGTAATGTAATATTATGTGAATGTAACTATAACCCAAAATGATTATTTTATTATACAAGATTTCTAAGGATTGTTCAAGCTGTCTGACCTGTATTATCTCCCCTATACATGAATATTTTTGTGAATGAAATGCATTTAAACTGCAGCATTAGTGAATTAAAATTAGTAAATGATTCATTTGCAGTAAAAATGATTTAAGAGCACAGCTATATGCTGGTGACTAAGGCCTAAGGGGTGCCTTTACCCATAGCATTGCCTTTGTGCAATATGTTTGTGAAACAGTAACCTTTGTGAATATTGTGAGACCTTATCTTATTGTTATCATAAGCTGGGAGGCCCCTGAATGCTACAGTCACCTTGTGTTTTCGTTTCGTTCAGCCAGCCTTGAAGGGGCATATTCAGGTTTGCCAATACAATTTTGAATTAGGATTTTAGCAATGTTGCTTTTAATTTTTTACAGCAGAATTGCACAGTTGGGTGATAAATATTGTTGGCAAAAGGCTAGTTTTTAACAAAACCAATTTTTTCCACTTGTCATCCTGAAAGCAATTGGGAAATATGACCCTGTGTCTCTTCCTATCCGAAGAATTGAAATACGGCTTGAAATTCATCCCAGTCTATGGATTTACATACTTACGGATTCATTACATTTTATCATAGCAAAATATATGTTTAAAAATTATTGATATCCTGGGAGCCTATGTTTGGAGACCCCATGTCTAGTCCAACCCTGAGGTGTAGCTTAGTTCTCCCTATACAAAAGTCTAATGTTCTATCTCCCCACCCTAGAGGTAAGAGTCAAAAATTTAGCCAAAGATGGGTAGTTCACAACTCATCGAGGAGCATTAGAATGGACAGTGGCTGAGTATTTTTGTGTCAGGGGTTAAGTACCAGAAATACATTAACGCTCTGAGTGAGACATAATGATCCATGTCTCTGAACTGTAACCGTGCCTTTATGCTTTTGAGTAATTAAAGTTGAGATCTTTGTGTTTTGTAAATAAACAGGTCCACTGATTAAGAATTGAACAATTTCCTGGCACCCATTCATTTCATTTTGTCACACTTGGGGTTTAATGCATAATTCTCCATTTGCATGCGGGAGGTCTCTCTGTAGATTTGAGCTTGTTTTACGGCCTGTTTAGTTAATGCACTCTGCATAGTGAGGCTGAATATCATTACACATCTGTTTGAAAACATTTAGTTACATTCCAACATGATATGAAAATGTTGCACATATATATAAATATTAATATAATGCCAAAATAGCAAATATTGCTGTTGCTGGAATGTTGACAGTAGTTCTCTGTAAAAGGAATAACCATAAAACTGGTAAACAAGAAAAAATAATGACTAATGAATATTTAAATGTAACAGTTCAGAGCCTCATTCATTTTCCGGATAAAGTGTATCTCTAGTTGTTGACTGATGTACAAGATTTATGAAATCATCACATTCTGGGTACCGGTCTTTTCCCTTTGCTGTGTAATAGTGTCAGTTGTATGAACAGTAGGAGTGTTTTGGCTGTGTAATATTTTTGGCATTGCTGTAGAATGAATTCTTTACATTAATCCTCTTTACTGACTTTGTTTACCAACCTTCCTGTGCAAAGTGATTTGGTTCAAGAGCCAATGAGTGACTCTGTTTGTATTGCTCATGCCTCTAAAATCTACTGGCCCAAACATGCTACCTTATACATCCCTCTGCATCTCTTCCACAGTCTTCCACAGTCTCCCCCCTCCATCCGCAACCCCACCTCTGTGTTTTGTAATTAAACTGAAGATGAACCTGCCCTCGGCTGACAATCAGCCACAAGGTGAAGTCGTTCACGTATCCCAACTTGTTTTAATTCATCTGAGAACTCTACAATGTCTTGCTCTTGAGAGGCAGAAAAATCCTTGCGTGTTTGGTCACATGGAATCTAAAGCAAATAATGCTACAAAAAAATTAAAATGTAAAACAAGCGAGATGGAGGAATTCTGGCCATTTCCATTTCTTACTTCCTCAAACTCACACGTTCATAAAAGTAATTCTAGGTTCATGTAACAGCAGCCAAGGTATCTAAATTGTTTAAGCATAAATGGTGCAAATACATTCATAGGAATTGTTTAATTAACTATAAGAACCGTAAACTCCCAGACGCAATGCATAAGTTGACATATGGGTAATTATTTTATATTGGAAACTTTTCTATAATGGAATCCATTTTACACATCTAATCCCACCCCTTTCGGCCTCCCTCTGATCAGATTTTGAGCTTGCCTATCCAATTAACTGTGAGCAGACTGTACATTCTGGCAAGTGGGTAATGCAATGTAAAGGAAACCTTTTAATTACTTTCCAATAAGGCTAAATCAAGGGATCGTATTCAAAAACTATAATGACCCATTAAACGTTTCAAGAATTTTTTTTTAGTATTATTTAATATGACCTAGTCAACGCCCTGGCTGAAAATCTCACTCAATTTATAAGGAATCCTTTTAGTGTTAAATCCCTGAAAGGGAAGCACCATAGCCTAACCAGGTGGGGAATAAGGTACAATGGGGAAGATGTACCTCTGTGATCAAACTAGTTGAAGGTTGCCTTGTAGTTTTAATATGGCCCCTCATATTGCAATATGATTGGCCAATTTAATTGAATATGACTGATTTAGATTTAAATTGGTTTGAAATCTGTGCTGTGTGTGTGAGGGGAAAGTGTGTTGGACAATTGAGAAAATGATGATAAACCTGTACTATTTTATTGGCCCCACTGCAACCTGTATCATCCTATGCGGTGGGCCCCTTTAACAATGTACATTCCCTGTGGAGAGAGGTGCAACGTTTTGCTTCAAAGCCACTAGAGTACATTGTACATATCTGCATTTTCCTTTTTTGTGTATGAATTTTGCCATACACCCTCCTCTGCTGGACTCTGGGAAATGTAGTTTAACAGTTTTGACATTTCTGAATGCCAATGAGAGACCTTTTATCTGTGTTTATAAATATCCACTCTACAAATAATTTACGGAAATGTACTTGCATGACTGAGCCGATTGAGAAAGAGTGGGAAAAGGCAATATATTATTAAGCAGACCCTGTCACTTTAGATGAAGGCTGATGGCTCTGAAAGCACATTTTTACATCAAGATTACAATTTGCAGCATGTGGAGGCTCTTGATTCCCTTCCCCTTCAGTGAAAAAAGCCATTAGCAAAGAAACTCTCTAATGTTTTTCTGTCTAAGTGTTAGCGCTCTGTTAAATATAGACATTGCCCCAGTTCACACCTTTAGTTTTCCCATGATGCAGCAGTCTGTCTATGCTATGCAGTTCTGCTACCTGCGGAATTGGTTCATGTGTCAGTGTATATATATATATATATATATATATATATATATATATTTATATATATATATATATTTTTTTTTTTTGTGGGGGGGGATGGTTTTTTTTTATACATTCTGCTTTTTGGGTGCTGTCAAGTACCACAATTTTTAGGGTGAGAATAGACATAAGTTATTTAGGTTGAAAAAAGACACATTCCCGTCAAGTTCATCCTTTATATCAGACCTGGGCAAACTACGGCCTGTGGATCGCATCCAAAGATGTAAAAATGTAGGGTGTGGCCAATTGCCATAGGAGTCAGCACGCTAGACACGCCCCTCGGCCTTCTGAAGCCATCTGGGCCGTTCATGCAGCCCGATGGCAAAAATAATTGCCCGCCCCTGCTTTATATGAAAACTGTTGGTGCACCAGAAGGCAAAAAAACCCATTTAATGCTTGGGCCAAATTCACATAGGAAGAATTCCTTAATGACCCGTAATTTAGATCACAATGGCTCAGCATGATACTAAATATTATTGATTTTAAATAAAACCCTTCCAATATGTTTTGTAATTGTCATCAATGTAATATAATATTCATCAATGCAGTATGTTCTCCCCGCACCTGCGTGGGTTTCCTCCCACAATCCAAAAACATACATCTGTGTCTGTGTGTGTGATTGAATAGGGAAACTAGATTGTAAGCTCCATGGGGCAGGGACTGAAGTGAATGATGATGCTGTGCAGTGCTTTTTTTGTAAAAAAATATTTGCCGGTACTGCTCCTAACACAGCACTAACACAGCCAGCCACTGTCTGTCTGAATGACCTGATCAGTCATCAGATTTTACGCAGTACCGGCTCGTACCACCACAAAAAAAAAGCACTGATGCTGTGTAATATATTAATATAGCAGCACTATATAAATGAATACATACATACATACATGTATAGAGCTTCTTAGAAAAGGGGGGTTTAATAGTAACAAAACAGAGAAACTAGTAAGGTTAGAGGGAGGGAGGCCTAAGAACTTCCCAAATGCGATGGAATTCAGATGCTGCCTACACACAAAGCACTGATTATAATACGAAATGGCTCCTGTATTGCCCTATCATAACTATGTATCAGTACAGAACTGATGGCAAATGATAACAGAATTATTAGTATAAAGTGTAATGATTATACACGAAGTACTAAATTGGTAGCTTAGTGTTAAAAACTTTAATTAGTAGAAAAATGTCCCTTAACATGAGAAATGAACCATGGATACAATTTCGATTTGCTGTTTTACTTGATAACCAGTGGCACTTAGGAACCAAATCACATGCAGGGAGTCACATAAAGGGCAAACTGCTGCTTGCCTGGAAATTGCTAGATAGCACCTTGTAAAATAAACTTAATTTACAGTCGTTAAAAAAAAAATATATACAGTTGCCTTTAAATCACAGACCTGGCAGCAAGAATACAGATGTCGGCCTAATTTTAGAGCGTGATTTATGACTGGGAGGACACCCAGCATATAGCACCTTTCTGATACTGGCATCTCTTTCAGAGCAGAGTAGGTCAGGCATTCTAAGCACTTTCATAGAATCTAGAATCGTGTGAAAGTAGATTTGATCATCAAAGCCGGCATTGCCTGATGCTATTGAGGTACAATTGCCAGCAATCCCCCAATAGCCAGAGACTGAGGGAGTGCTGGAAATTGTAGTTCACAAGCAGCTTGTAAAACCATAGATAATCTAAATAATTTGGATATAACAATTTATTTAAGGAATAATTTTGCTTGCCTTATTTAAGAGGAAAATATATATGTAGGGGTTACAAATTATATTCTTTGTAAAAATTCAACTATACTCAGGGGCGGTCCTGGCCCTATTGGCGCCCTGGGCCAATTCGCACCCCCCCTTGCCCAGCGCCCTCCACTCACCTCCAAAATAGCGTTCCAGCAACGCACCTCTGATAAGGTAAGCTGAATGCGACGGCCCTCCTTAGATGTTTGGGTCTTGCCAGCAGCTGGCGAATACAGCCGACAAGACCCGAAGTAGTAAGGAGCGCCGTCACGTTCAACTTACCTCATCAGAGGAGGTGCGTCGCTGGAACGCTGTTTTGGTGGTGAGTGGACGGCACTGGGCAAGGGGGGGCGGCGTGGGGCAGGGGTGTCGCATTTACAGATGGGCAATGTGGGTGACAGCGCCCCTCAGACAGATTGCGCCCTGGGCCATCGCTCAAACGTAGAACCGGCCCTGACTATACTAGAGTATAGCATACCACCCAATTGTCCTGGATTCTGTAGAAAAATCCTGTCCAACAGTCCCAAGTCCCCCAGTCCACCCACCCAGCCTGACACCTGAAGCCTGACCTCTCCTCAGTGTACCACCAATCAGACAGAAGTAGGCAGTGTAATTAATGATGTCAGCTGTGCACAGCCAATCAGGATATAGTAGGAAGTTTGCCAGTGATATCATTACCTGGTGGGGGGTGGGGAAGGGCTGCGCTGTACCACTTTTCCCCCCTTGGAAAGTTGGGAGGTATGGTATTGTAAACGGAGTTCAAAATGTTCTTTTACTCAACATTTGCAGTTATACTAAAAAGAGGAATAAGGTTTATCCTTCCTTTGGCTACTACATACATACTTACTAGTCATTTATACATTATGCTCTTCCATTAACAGAAGAGAAATGGAAAACTCTACATTGTGTCTATAAAACACTGTTTATAATGCACCACAGAAGATAATGGGACTGGGTAAGGTCTGTTTAACAACCAACATGGCTGCTATCAGTAAACATAGACTTTAATGATAACATTTTTGCAAATGCTTTATTTGAATAACCACCATGCCAAATTCAAATGGGAATTTTTATTTTTCTGGTTTAACTGGTCCTTTAACTATTTAGAGAATCACTGAGAAACCTGATCTGTTGCTAAACTACAATTCCCATTATCTTGTCAAGATATGAGAATGATTTAGGGGGTAATTAATGAAGCAGCGAAATGAGCTATGATGCGTTCGGCTCACTTCGCTAATAGTAGTATGCGCATGCTGATGTCCTGT
>WMED01007167.1:0-17844 GCA_019650415.1 Pipa parva
TGACGTCACTGCCCTTCACTGGAGGAATTCTCCTCACTCCGCTTGACTTCTCATCCTACTGTTGTGCGACTGACTACATCACACTATGTATGCGACGACATCAGATGCTGTCTGCTGCTTCATGAATAAGGAGAACTGAATTTGTGACTTCCTAATTGTATTGATGTGAACAGATGTGGAGATACTATGCAAGGCTAATTCGGACTTTGATGAATAACCCAATGTTTAAAGCCATTTTATACCAACCTTATGTTATATTATGAAGATATGATGCAAGCATAAAAACAATAAATGTAGTTATCAAGCTGCTGCTGAACTGCAAATCTCAACATCATAATCTGGTGTGTCTAAGACAATTATGGATTCCTTAGACAAGCAAGAAGTCATAATTTAATGGAATTACATCTGACACAAGAACAGAGGCTTTGAGCGGTATTTAATAAACTCGGAAAAGCCCAATTTTGCTTTTCCGAGTTTATTCCCACGAGATCTCAGAAGTTTTTCTTGGTAAATATTGCGAGATTTTTTTTTTTGATCGATATTTACTGACAGAAGCTTTTTGACTGAGTTTTTGGTGAAATTTTTCAATGGAAAGGTAAGCCATACTACTAATGGAAAGTTTGGGCTACTTTTCCATCGAAAAATTCAATTGAAAAGTTTCGGTCGGTAAATATCAATAGAAAAAAAATCTCACGATATTTACCATGAGAAACTTCCGAGATCTCGAGAGAATTAACTCAGAAAATCTAAATTGGGCATTTTCCGAGTTTATTAAATTTCGCCCAAGAATGAGGAAAATGTTTCTGATGGCCAGGAGAGGTCCAGACCTAGTTTTTCTCTATAATTTATAGATATGTATTTATATCATGACCCCGGGGCTTCATTTGGTCTGATCTGAGGTAAAGAGCACATGAATTATTCACCTCACAGCCTTACCAATTTCATAATGTGACAAATGAAAAGCATTCAGTATAAATAATCTCTTAGTAAAATACCCCTTGAAAACACAAGGCTTTTCCTCCAAGAAGCTCATATAGCAGTGGTTCTTAACTGGGGTTTGGTGAGTCGGTCTCAGGAATTTGGCGGAGCCTCCGCCACAGAAGTCAAGGGATTTATCACTAAAGAAGGGTTCAGTGAATGTGCGTATGAAACTGATGGGTTCGGTACCTCAAACAAGGTTAAGAACCACTGGTCATAGAGATAGCCAAAATACGATGCTAAATGAACCCTTTACATCCATGTTTGGGAATTAACTTGCTTTTATTATTGTCCACTATTATAAACCGAATGTATATGAAGTTTTACTCACTAAAGCGTTCTCACAGCCAATGCAACATCATATTTTTTAAACATTTAATATACCTCATTGGGTTGATTTTGGCCTATATGCTCAGAACATGGAATTTTTATGGAAGAAAATTTGATATTGTCAAGTGTATATGTACAGATACAATGTTCCTCCACAAATAAGGACATTTTGAAAATTGAAACCATGCAGAGTACTTCATGAAATGTGGCTCTTATTATATTTCACATTAGTTAAACAAAAGTCAAAAAGCACCTTCTACAATATGATGACTTTAAAGTGTTGCCAACTGGCGGCAGAACACAACATTCCCTCAGTTTGAGTTCAGAATGTTTTCTCAAATTGTACATTAATCTGCAATGTTTTACTGGCTACTTTCAGCTGTGATGAACATAACACATTTTCAACAAAATTTACTAGGTATTTTTGTTTAAATGCATGCCCACTTTTGCACCTTGCCTTATTTCTGAGTATGACATTATTTTATTAATGCTTGCTTTCCATTTCCAGTGAAGAGTGAGGGTAATATCAACATAATGATAAAAAAAATAACTTGGAATAATGACAAGAGGCTTTAAGAGGTCTCACTAATTACTTTGCAGTGCAGATACATTTCCTTCATATCAATCAAAGATGAGTGCATAGACCATGCCCAGACCATGCCCAGACCATGCCCAGACCATGCCCAGACCATGTCCAGACCATGTCCAGACCATGCTAAATGTTTTTTTTTTAAAGAAAATAATTTTCCCTTCTTCTCTTTCTCTCTTTCACTCTACACTGTTTCTTCTCTAATCAGTTCTGTACCATTTAGCACAATGCAAAGTGTCCAGATATTGCTCAGTTTCCAAGTCCAACTGAGCAGTTCCCAAGTGGCTGCCCATGTAACGGTTGGTGTCCTGTCCTTCATTTATATTTAAAATTACCTTTTTATTTCCCAGAAATGACAACTGGATAGTGCAAGCAAACAGCTACATAAATGACCGTTTCCTCAGTACAAAGTGACCATTTCCTCAGTAAAAGTTTATCGTTCCTCTTTAGCTTCCCCTAATTATTTGGGCCTTTAAGGTTGAGGCATCAATCCATCTACATAACTAAAGTTTAGTTTCAGTGACAGTGAAATATTTGTATAACACAAAAATATGCTATTGGCATGTGCAATCCAATTAGTTTCTCATTAGTTTCATTGTAGCATGCATCCATCTGCAGATAATAAGGATCAAGCTTCTATTAGTTACACCGGACCCTCCCAATTGCTAGTAAGGAAGATTACAAAACATGGAAGCTGACTTTATAATATTAATAAATCCTGCCTGGTGGGACTTTCTATACCCACGACTAGCATTGCATAGCCCAGATAAGGCGCTCATGGTGTGTCAGAGGGCACAGCAACCATATTGCTAAAGGGATTATTCTTATTCTTATTGGAGAAATCTGGAGACACAAGGCTCCTACACTGAAGTTTGCTCCTTTCTGAGTGCAAAGTAGGTTTATGCCAGAGAAAAGGGGAAAGGGAACAAATGCATTTCTGCTATCAGACAGATGTAGCATAAGGATATGTGAAGAGAATTCAGCTTGGAAGAACTACATGTAAACCAACCCCAAGTCAGTGAAGAAGTACTGCTGTGAGACATTGCATGTGGTGCTGGACTATTCTGTTGATTATGTACTGGAAAGCGTTAAAGTTCATGAGTATTTCGAG
Source organism: Pipa parva (assembly GCA_019650415.1). Lineage (NCBI taxonomy): Eukaryota > Metazoa > Chordata > Amphibia > Anura > Pipidae > Pipa > Pipa parva. The sequence continues at coordinate 3,009 of WMED01007167.1, forward strand.
GCAGTTGAAGATTGAGTTTTCCTGAAACATTTGCAGTTGTGTGTGAAGGTGCAGTAGGTAATAAGACAATTTCCCACACTTGCAATGTGAAGGATCTGCTGGTGTGTTTTGATTTGCATTGCTCTTACTGCACTGATCAGTTGGCTTTTTTTCAAGAAATATTGCATATTTTTTTGTTTAAAGATTTCCCTAGGTCCTATGAATGAATCTTTTTAAATATACCACTTTTTACCAATGTGTAAACTTCAGGCATGTGGTACTTGTATAAGGATGGCAAACTAACCCTAAATAGTTTAAAATACTATCATTTTTTTTTAAATCGTTCTTGTTATTAAAATCAAAGTTAATCGTTTTAAATTTAAAAATTGCGTTATTGGAAACAATATGTGAATTTGAGTCAGTTCACTTTAAAAAAAAAATCATCAAAAATTTACGACAAAGTCAACTGAAGATAAATAAAAATAGTTTAGACTCTTTGCAAATGATACCTGCAAATAAATAAGGAATGTTGGTTATGCCAGCAATCATGTGGTGGAGCAAGTGCACATATGTTGTATTTGTGTAGGTAGTGAACTTATTTTATAACTGGGAGGTTTTAACAATGCGCATGACTTATTTTGCAGTTCGTATGCCTTTGGGACAGCTAAGTTTGATTTGGTCTTCTGACGATAATGTGTTTTCCACACAAGTGCTTAACTCTGTCTGCGCCAGTGCAGGAGCCAAGGAGAGCTCCATCAGTAAAGTTCATGAGAAGGTGATGGGGGCCTCATTAGTTCATTTTCTACAGTCATCTTACACGCTGAATACAGTCTCTGTCCCTGGTGACCCATGGAAGTAGCTGAACACAATAACAGTTTAGAAGGGCGGATAAAGTTTTGGCACTTGCTAAAAGAACAGCTTCTACATTACAACAATCTGGTAACTCCAGAGGTCCTGGCTTGGAGAAAAGCTTCTCATCCCAGTGATTCATGAACAATAGAAGGAGGTACTCTTGCATTTGACTTAGGGGATTCTCTAGTCTTAGGGATGAGATAAAGTAACAAACAATGTTTTGGTGGATTTAAGATTTTGTTATTTTGCAGAGAAAATGCTAAGCTTATTGTATTATAAATGTGCTCAAATGTAAGTTTATTTCCAAGAAAGTGAAGGTTTATTTCTTTTGGGAAACTGTGAACTTGTGCAGAGGTCAACAGCTGGTAAATGAGGATTCAAAATGTCTAATTGTTAAGCAACACTTAGATCTACACCACCTACACTTTTTTATGTGTCTTGATTCAGTCCCCCATATCTCAGTTTAAAGATATAAAGTCACCATTTATTGTGTATAGCATGGACTGTAAAACAAGTAACACAAATAAAATCACAATTTATATACTGTAAGTATCCATTTTGCAAGTATACAATAAAATCTTTTCACTCCTGCCATTCCCACACAGAGTGACACAAAGTGGAATTTTCTTTTGTTTCAGAGGCAAGTCATGCAGACCTCAAACATTTACATCTCGTATGAGTAGAGTGCTGGGAAAGTAGGGGCTCCTCCAGTGAAAATGTACAACTTCCATATTAGAAAGAACGAAAAGAAAATAGAGGGACACCTTTTTACCAAAATGGAAAACCAAGATCTATAGGAGATAAAAAGATAAAATGGAGCAATGAAAAGAATGCTGGGATAGAAGTAAAAGAGGCAGGTAAGATGGGGCAGAAAGTGGAGTAAAGAGAAAATAGGGAGATGGTGAGGGATGAGCTTTCAGTAAGGGACGCTCATGATTACAGCTTCTTCTTTGGCCCCTGGCGCATCCAGAAACCCTGCACCCAGTTCTTGTAATAAAGTCTGGATTGGCAATCAAGATACGTGACAACCTCTGGTTAGGTATAAAAGAAATCTATAAAACAAATAATTTGAAGAGAATAACTGAAAAAAAAAACCCCAAGCCATTAATTTTATGGCCATTCCAGACACTAATATTTTACGAGTTTTGGAAGTATTGTTTATAATGTGATATGCAGCATGCCTTTTCTGTTCTTTTGTTTTTAATTATTTTAACAGAATAATAAAAGTAAAACATTTCCACAACGGTATAGGAGTTTAATGACATGATGTTAACAGCCATCTTCTTTATGTTAAGAATTTAGCTTCTCCTGCTCTGTAAATATCTATGAAACAAACAAAAATAAAATCATTTAATGGCCTATCTTTTGGCAGGTCTCCCTCTATGTTTAACCATAGCTAAAGGATGTGCAGCATTTTATTGGATCTGGATGATTTGCTGTTTAACCCTTATGAATAATGGATACAAGGATCCAGCAGGCACTGGCATATTTAAAATTCCATATGGCTATGTTTTGTGGGATATGTGTGTAGGTTGTGTTTTTTTCATCCCCAAACTCACAATATTGTAAGTCTAATGAATCCCAGCAATGTATACGGCTTAAGAACTTACAAGTTCACAAATCACGGATTGTGCTGATAGACCACTTCCGTACTAAAATATTGCATTAAATATGGTGCTTTATTTGGGCAACATTGCAAAATGACACCTATATAGTAGTTTATATAGATGATGATATACCATAAACCTGTGATTTGTGCTCTGCATTTGAAAGAGCAGCTATATTATTAAATGTACAGTAAAAGTGGTATGTGAAGATAATTATGTAATAAATATAATGGTATATAATAAATATTTACCAACATGTTGACCTAAAACGCATACTAAAACAATATGATTAAAACAGTATAGGATTCATAGTCTAATCATACTAGTGAAAGCATAGAATAGTGATCTTTAATACAGATTGTGAGTAGGCAGCTTTTATCGCATGTACAAACAAAAATCTAACAAAGTACTTGATTGACTTCAGTGTCCCCTTCTTGTCCAATTCCTCATTAGATTCATTGGCTGCCACTGTACTACTTGCCAAAACTAGCCATGTAAATTTAACACATTTAGCAAGTGTGGGCTAATCCTTATGTGGGGAAAATGGCTGTAGTGTTTATTTAATATAGCAGTGATATACAGTATATATAATATACAGATTTATGAACCTGATTTGGTCACAACTAGACAGGCAAATACACATGTAGCAAGGCAAGCCATTTTTTCTTGATATCTGTTTTTTTATCCAATAGTAGATGTTCCCCTGGAGTACTCTGTTTTCTGTACTTTTGTTCATTCGGTTTCAACAAAATACATTATCTGGGTTAGTTCAAGTATAGGGGTACTTTGAATGAAGATGAATGGCTAAACGGTTCTCCAAGGAAGATGTTGAAAAAAAATCTGCCCTAAAGCATGTTTCTCTCACTAATCTTTTCTCTTTTGCTTGCCCAGGCTCCCATTTTTGAGGTTCTGAATTAACAGAGATCAAGTGGAAACAAGATAGCGGAATGTTAAGGACATGCAATCATTTGTTCAGCGCTAAGTGTCTTAAGAGGCCGAACGCTTCCTTTCTATTGAATTGATATTTCATCATCTTAGAGGTGGACATTTAATTAGGGTGAAAACACTGCAGAAAATGAGATCGCAAATAATTTTTGCCATTTTGCTGCTGAAACCAAGAGTGTGTCAGATGCTCTGGTGTCTGCCAGTTGGATAGATTTCCTAAACAAACATTACTGTGGAGAGTAATACTGATCAGCTCTCAATACACTCAGCACCAGTGAAACTAAGATGATTAGTAATTGGACATCCGCCCAACGCAGTAAGAGGATATTAGTAGTGAACGTCCTGTAGAAATCCCTTCTGCAAAATCATAGAAAAATAATTGTGACTCATTTACCATCCAGCCAAATGTCTGTATCTAGTAACAATGGCCAGGAATACATTACTGCCAGTAAATACCCCCTTAGGCCTGAAATGCTTTACAGGTCTATGATCATGCACGTTTTATTGTTGTTGTGATGGTATCATAATAATATTATAACATGAATGTTTTTACATAAATATTTAACGGAAAATCCCAGTCTAACCTGTTTGAGTCGATACGGTATAATAGACATACTTAGAATTTGAAATATGTAGATGACGATTCATTACTGTTCTGACATAGAAAAAGTGGAAAAAAAAGATTTTTTATTTTTTTTTAACGGAAGGGAAAAATAAGAAAAATGACAATAATGCAAATCTAAAACAAATATAAACCCGTTAGCCTTGTATGACGATTCTGGATTTGACAAACATTGAACAGTTGGTTGTTAAACACGGAATATTTTTGTAACACAAAAAATGCAATCGGTTAACACTGGATTCCTTATTCGTACTGTGCAATGTCAAAACAAGCTATACAATCACAAGTATACAGCATGAAAAAAACAAGCTATGCAATCACAAATACACAGAATGTAAAAAACAAGCTATGCAATCACAAATACACAGAATGCAAAAAACAAGCTATGCAATCACAAATACACAGAATGTAAAAAAAACACTATGCAGTCACAAAATATACAGAATACAAAAAACACACTATGCAATCACAAAATATACAGAATGATAAAACACACTATGCAATGACAAAATATACAGCATGAAAAAACACACTATGCAATGACAAAATATACAGCATGAAAAAACACACTATGCAATGACAAAATATACAGCATGAAAAAATTCAATTTGCTGATGCAAATGCAATAAAATAATGACATTGCCTTTTTGCATTAATATATGCATGTGGCCAGAATGATTAAATTAATGTAGAAAGAGATAATTTTACTTGCTTTTCTTCCATTAAACAGAACCCTGTAAAGATGATGGTACTTTGCTACTATACTACTATTAATGATGAATTCTCTACAATACGACACTGCTACTTTACACCTGATTATGTTTAAAAAGTGAGAATTCACTTACACTTTCACAGTGTGGAGAATTCACTTTTACTTTCGCAGTGTGGATAATTCACTTTTACTTTCGCAGTGTGGAGAAATCACCTTCACCTTCATAGTGTGGAGAATTCACTTTCACCTTCATAGTGTGGAGAATTCATTTTCACCTTCATAGTGTGGAGAATTCACTTTTGCAGTGTGGAGAATTCATTTTCACCTTCATAGTGTGGAGAATTCTTTTTTGCAGTGTGGAGAATTCACTTTCACCTTCATAGTGTGGAGAATTCTCTTTTGCAGTGTGGAGAATTCATTTTCACCTTCATAGTGTGGAGAATTCTCTTTTGCAGTGTGGAGAATTCACTTTCACCTTCATAGTGTGGAGAATTCACTTTCGAAGTGTGGAGAATTCACTTTCACCTTCATAGTGTGGAGAATTCATTTTCACCTTCATAGTGTGGAGAATTCACTTTCACCTTCATAGTGTGGAGAATTCATTTTCACCTTCATAGTGTGGAGAATTCTCTTTCGAAGTGTGGAGAATTCACTTTCACTTTCGAAGTGTGGAGAATTCACTTTCACTTTCGCAGTGTGGAGAATTCACTCTAATAAATATAACCCTAAATCATTTCACCTGCTCTTGACTGACAATGGCCTCATATTTTTATTTTAGAAATGCAGTCAAACCTTTAATCTGAAGTATGATCACCATGTGGTCTCTAAACTAAATTTGTAATCTCAAAATAAGTTATACAGGCAGAAAACTTTAATTTTGTCAACAAAGACATATTATGTGGCTTCTGTCAACAGATTATCTATTTTGTAAAGATAAAATCCCTTTCCTTTTTTCTCCCTCTTTTCTTTTTCAGACAAATGTAATCTTCCAAGTTAGATGTAGATATATCTGATTTTTTTTGGGCCACAATAGAAAAACTGCTTTGCCAGTACAAAATAACTGCCACCCATCTCAGATGCTCATAATTCCATAAATGCAGATGGACAATCAGATATTGCTTTGTGCATTGCATGCCTCATCAAATGCTTTATCCACATCTCTCTTTCTGCATGTAAAATATTTCTATGGTGTTTCTCATACTGGGATGCTGAAGCATATTGTATGATTACAAAACAAATTGATCACAGAACACTGAACATCACTTCTGTTTTCACAAAATATATTTTCTTTTCTAAAATGTCTAATGTACATCACCCAACAGTCAAATTCCTTCACACAAAAAATGCCTTGTAAAAGTATTCAATTCAGTTCTTTCATTGTACTGATTAACAAAACTTATCCTTAAATGCTTTCATTACGATATTTTGGTCGGAGACTCACTGAGGTCTTCTCACCGCTTGTGCACATGTAATTTATTTAGTCATTGAAGTAGCGGCAAGGTGCGCTGTATTGAATTTTCCAATTTGATCAAGACAAAATATGCGAAGTAGGGGGATGATGGCGAGGCCTCATTGTGGTGGTACGCTACTGTTCACTTAAAAGTGACAATAAAGACTTCCCAAAAGTGACAACATTAACTAGGGATATGATGACAAAGAAAGGGGCACCAGTTAGTGGCACATTATCATGATGCTATCACTGCACTTCACTGGTGAAATTTGCATCACTCCACATTTTACTGCTGTTTGACTGACTACGCTAAACTTCACAAGGGAATCCATTGCTTTCCAAAATAGGAGTAGTGCATTCATGAAATCAGAGAGAAGTGACTTGAAATGACACCAATTCCCTTCGACATTTGACGTTTCACTTTAATGAATAAGCTCAATATATATGTTTGTGACTTTCATTCCAGTCATGGACATGTAGTAATAAGGCAACTGGTCTTCCAGTATTTTTCTTCAAGACATCTCACTAGTCATCTAGGCTTTCACAATTCAGTGAGGACAATTCATAGGTATTTTCCAAAGATCTTACAGGGGGTTAAAAGATTCTACAATTTGGAGCTGGCACCTCTGGAAGATAAATATGTACAGAAAATGTATTATTATCTGTGAACGGTATATATATATAGATATATTTATTTATTTATTTATGATGCAATAGAGTAAATCTTTGCTTCTCTGGGATTCTAAACCTAGGTGACCTTCCTTTCATTGTGCTAATAAAACGCTCTCAGGAGAAAAAGCCATTGGTAAATGAAAGCAGGCCCTTCACAGGTAGTTTACTTCTGAGGGAAAGAGCAGAAATGAATAAGTTGTTTAAGTCTCTATATTGAGTCTTGGTGTGAACCAAAAAAATCTGGCGATATGTCAGAATCAGGAATCTGCCGTTACCAGAAATGGCAGGGATGCCTTCAATACGAGTGACTTGCTAATTCTTTCTAATAAAAAAATAACAACAACCTTTTTTCAAACATTCCTGCCACTCCAGACACAGTAAAGCAATATTTATATTATATGTTGTCATAATATATTCCATCCCTCAGATTAATCCACAGGTCTCCATCTTGACAGAAAGCATTACCCGAGTAACCCCTTGTTCTACTGAGACCATCCAGGGGAAATATGAAATCCTTTGCGAGAGTAGGTCTCCAGGGAGTAGAAAGGTTACAGAGAGATGGACTATTTCTAGTGGAAATAGAAATGATCTGCACAGATTTCCCCACATGAATGTTGTGGGAAGGTCTGACCTAATTTTTAATGGAATAAATATCCTCACCTCCAATTTATACAATGCATCCAGGTATTTAACTTGCAAATGTGAATTCCCAGAGAAGTTGCTCATTATGGCTGATTCCTTAAATAATTCAATAATTCTGGAATAGCAGCAGAACACATCACTGGCTACTGCTGACACTATTTCCGTGACTAGACAGACGTAGGATGCAGTAATAACAATGTTTATTTTGGTAAATATTTTAAAATATCTCATGGAGAAGTCTGTGAATTCATTTTAGGCCCAGCAGAAGCAAGAGAAAATTGAATGACTTGAAAAGACATGTTGCCTTTAACTAACCGAGCTTCAGCATATTCTAAAAACATTGTTTGGATTGTAATATTTAATCAAATACTTTATTGCTCAATATACTTTATTAAATACTTTATTGCTCAATTGATAATATCATTTTTTTTTAAACATCTCAGATCATTCATAATACAGAGATGTAATACTAATAGCGCCATGTAATATAGTAGCGCTATATAAAAATAAATAAATACAAAAATAAAAAAATACAATGAAACAGCATTCAAGGCAACTAATGAAATGAAATCATTAATAATAATTTTGCAAATTGACACTATAAGATCATTATATGGTTTTAAGTAGATGTTTATTATTATATGGTTTTAAAAAGATGTTTATTATTATAATAAAGGAGCCAATGACATCATAATTCTAGAAATAGAAATGTGACTTCGCCTACAATTTATTTTACATGTAAATGAAGACTTGTCTTTGCTTGCAGTAGATTGTAATTGTAGATATTTACAGCAATCTTTTACATGGTAAACTTTGTTGTATGTCCACAGGAGGAAAGGGTTGACATCCTTCTTTTGACCACCCCGTGACAAGGTGTGGGTATCTGCCAAAAACATATGTTCATAGGTACCTACCCTTAAGTTTATTATCAAAATATCTTACAAACTGAAACTGCATCCCATCTTTGAATTTCCGATACCTTTCTTTGCTACTAAATCCTTTAATTTTAACCAGTTCTGTAAATTTAACTTGTACCATTCTTCTGAGTACTATCACAGTTATCCCTTAATACAACTGAGGATAATTAGCCCATTGGGATTCTGGCACTGTTAATCACTCAGTACTTGGGAGCCACTTGTCTGTTGTTACCCGGAGAGTTCTGGTAGTCCTGCATTATTCTCTTGGCTGTCACTTGCCCTGTAAGTTCTCTATTTCTTTCAACCAAGCCCTTCCATGTTCACAGCTCCAGATGCTGGAATACAGCTATTCCTAATGGAACTGTAAATTTTCCAGTGTATAACAGTGGGTTAAGATTAAAAATTAGGACCTTTTTCTTCTACTCATATTTTTTTTTTACAAACCTCACTGAACCTTAGAACCTCACTGAAACCTCAGCTTTGAATCTCTGAATTCTCCTCTGACCCATGAAGTAGTCCTGGATGAGCATTTGTCTGCAAAGCCCTTGCTACCCTTTAACCCACAATATAGTCCAATATAAAGACATCCATCTTCAGTCGTTACATAGTCAATGGAAAGCCATCACCTTCCTTCTTGATCTACCATAAGCCAAAGGGTTTTGATCTATCATCTCTGTAGTCCCCACAAGAAAAACAAAAAACTTCTTCATCTTCAATGCAAGACTATGGGCAATTCCCCAACAGATAGGATCCACAGTTCAAGCTGAATATTGGTGGCAGTGGATCAATAAAGAAAATGGAGGATCGAGGACTTCAAAGATAACATGGACCCATCCGGGACTTCATGGGTGAAAAGAGAATATGACAGAAAAGGTGAAGATAATTTGAATGCATGTCTTTATAACTTCCATATGAAATCAGACACTGTGCATTGGTTATATAAGGACAAAAGAAATATTAAAAATATGGGATTTTTTTTTTTAAATGCAAATCCTTGATTGAATTCAAAACCAAAAAATTGGAACATAAACAAAATCAAAACACAGCAATGGATCCAAATCTGAACCTGAACCAACCCTAGTTATGATCTAATGAGAATATTTGTTCAGAGGGCATGGTGAACAGTTTTTTTAGAGTGTAGGGGCATGATTTCTGAAGGCCCTGTGTCCACGTGAGCATGCAACAAAATACATTGCATGATACAACTGTAAAGTAACATTTTAAAAATTCACCAAACCTAAAGAGGTGAATGAAGAACAGAAATTTTATGCCTAATGCACCTTTGCAAATTTAAATTTCAGAAAATAAAAAATACCTTCATTCATAAATATGTTGTGCGACCCTGTGTGTAAATATGCATCCTACACAATAATTTGTGTATACTTAACAATAAGATTTACTTTATATTTCCTATTTGGTGAAGTTATTTTAGGAGACTTCCCTATGCAAAAAAAAATGTTAATTGTGAAAATAATTTATTGATCATCATGTAACATTAAATTCTCTGTAATATATTATCTTTTAATATAGTTAATGTCTTTTTTAAGACATTTAGATAAGTATAAACAAAGCTGTTATTTCTCTTCTTTTCTTTCACATGCAGATTCAAGAGATCACCAGTAATTTGAAATGAAACAGCTTACTGAAAGGCAATGTAACAGCCATTGTTGGCCAACACTTTAGATTTCCATATGGATTTCTGTCTAAATGCATCGTTGCTTGTTGATGCAACATCAGTTTTTAGCATCTGGTCTTGCCAAATGACACTGTTTTATATCACATATTACAAGACTTTCCAAGCCAAAATATTTTGAAATGTACAAGTAAAACTGTCAGTCCACAAAATGCCAGAGCATCTATTGTATTGCACAAGGTGGCCAAAATGTGTTTGCAGTTGAAATTAACTCCTTGTCATCCCGTTGGAAGACATGACAGTAGGATATATTTTTCTGTGTCTTGGTATCACAGTAAAAAAGATAAGCAGCATGGTCTAAATTTGGATAAACGTTAATCTTTTTTATGAACATGGCCCCCTCAGAAAACAGAAAGAAATTTGACAAAGTGTCCAGTTATAAAGTCAAGCAGTTACAAAAGCATGTGATCAGCAACAAATTAAATACCCCTGATAGAGGGAAAAATGAACATGTAGTCTTTTGACCCCTGTCCTCTACCAATTATGTGTTATGAGGACCTCATGTCACTTCTTTCAGAGGGGGGTGGAGGTAATGTGCCATGGTAAAGGATCTGCAGGACCAACTTCACTCTAGGTAAGCTTAAACCCTACCTGATAGGTGACTGAAAGTTGTCCCGCCTTATCCTAGTCTTAATAATGTCAAACGCAGGTAGGGGTTTAGGGCCTTTAGAGGAAAAGTCGAATAAGTTTTATTTTAGGGTTATCTCAGAGAAGGTAAGGAATAGCCTTAATATTTATTTATTTATTAAATAATAAATACCAATAGGAGGTTGGGAGATACAGATGTATGTGGAGATTTATAAAGCGCTCCTATATTACACAGATTCATTATTCACTTCAGTCCCTGCCCTGTGGAGCTTACAATCTAGTTTCCTTTATTCAGTTACACACATGTATGTATGTTTTTGGATTGTGGGAGGAAGCCGGAGTGCCCAGAGGAAGCCCACGCAAGTGCGGGGAGAACGTACAAACTCCATGCAGATGAAGTCCAGGGTGGAATTAAACCAAGGACCCAGAAGTGCTAACCACTGAGCCACCGCACTGCCCTTGCAGATGCAAGGAAATTACACTGCTCCCCCCCACACACACACACCGATACAAGAAAGATGTTATAACTGGATTTTTTAAAATCATAGCCCCATAAATTACCATACTTAGTAATAATAATTTAATAATTCTGAACCTCTGCTATCTAAAACTGAAACTACAGGGGGATCATTATTATATTAATGTAGTCTATTTGCCAGCAGACTGTAACCTATGAAATAGATTTCATTTGGTTTAATACCACAGCCTACCAATCAGGATTGATATTGGACATTTTCATAACAGTCAGAGATTTTGTATTATAGAATTTGGCTACTTAGATCCATTTTGCAATTTATTTATACCTGTAGATATAATTATGCCTTTTTTCAACACAGTATATCCCATGTGATAAGTGATACATAGTTACTGTATATTTAGTTGGTACAGTGTGATTTAGCAAAAATGTGGGTCCCTAAATCTTACATTTTTGATTTTTCATTAGATTTTATGTTAGGTAGCAGAACATTGGGAATATGTTTTAGCAAGCTGATATGCCTTGTACCTTATGTATTTAAAACTGTATGATTTCGGTAGTCAATCTCCTTTAACAATAGTATGCACCAATCACACAGACCCCCTCTCCTCCATTATGATCACCATTATAATCAGATTTATAATGCCAGGACCTATACTATTCAGTGGTGATTTCAAAGGGGTAGTGCACATTCACAAAAATCAAGTATTGATTAGAGAAATGGCCTCACAGGCAACATAGACAACAGTAATTCTTGTAATGGATGTTTTTATATTAATAGTGCAAATATCAATAATAATAAGATGCACTCTCAATGTATTTCACAATGGGTTATTAAATATCATCAGATGTGGCTGATAGTACTGGAGTGCTTCTATATGGGAAGGCAGCCAATGGATTTGGGAGGTTTGATCTAAAGATTATTTTTCAGGCATAACTAACAGAATCCAGATGCATAAACTAGACTGTATTGGATGCTTAGACAAGGTGATTGTTTGGGTTCGCCTATGATTAAGCGCCCTAAGCGCGAAACGCGTTAGGGGGTGCCTCTTTTGTTGTTTTTAACTGTTTTTCACTGGATTTCACATGTTTCCTGCTTTTAATGTAAGTAAATAAAAGCTTTTGCTTTTAACTCTTTGGGAGTGCCGGATGCTACTTTTTGCTGTATTGGATGCTTGTAGATTAGCGGCAACTAAATAAGAAAAGTAACAGAAGAATCTGATACTGATAAGTAGTATTTTAAATAAGAAATGTATTATAAGTAAATAGAAGCTATAAATACACATATATTAGAGCTTCCAAACCTACACTACAATAAACTGATGTAAGACGGAAGAGGCGCTTCTCAATTATGATGAAACTCATTCATTAGCCAAGATGTTCTGCCAATCTTTGCCCTTGAGTGGGGATTCATTTTGCTTTGGTAACTATGGGGATCATTCACTTAGGTGCAAATTCGATTGTTGAATTCTCAAACAGCAGATTCCCATAGCAAATACATGACCGCAACAATTTCTCTTTTTGCAAAGTCGCTTAAAAGTTTTGACTATGACAATATTCTCTTTATAATGACGCGACTGTGACAGTAGCAGTCTATTGCGACTGTCTTTAGCTGGCTAATTCACACCTATACGCAACAATTCAGACTTTAGTAAATAATCCCCTTAAATCTGTCTGGGCCAGGGGTCACCAAACTTAGAAGAGGTGGGAGCTATTTTTCTCCCAACTCCAGAGGTGATAAATTTCTTCTCTTCTCCCACAAAGGGGATGAAGTGCACTATCTCAATCACATGACCTGCCAACATCAAATGAGAAGATGTGTTGGAGATCATGAGCGGGGCTAGGGAGATGTGCTCCGAGCCACATCAAGGTGGCTAAGGAGTTGCAAATTGGCTCGCGAGCCGCACTTCGCTGATCCCTGGTCTGGGCCATCCTGGCATGAATGGAAGAAAAAAAGCATGGTTTTAAAAGTACAGTCATGTAGTGCAGTAGTCCTGCTGAGGCACAAACTGATCAGTTAAATTACTTCAGTAAATAAATCCCATGCTGGTTTCTAAGGTTAAACTATGGGGCAGATATTGCATATGGCAATACCAGCATCTTACAGTCATTGATGCTTTCATGGCTTCATAAATATACTTCTAAGTGCCTTGTTATGTAAGCCCTCTATAAATATTTAGAAGGACTGTGCTATCCCTTTAAAATGAGAAAAGGCACAGAATAGCGCAGTACAACAAAGAGTTTATTATTTAAAGAAACAGATGAAATGCACTCACATAGGTAGTCTGATAGCATTTCAGAGAACCCCTGGTGCACAATGGTAATCTGTAGCTTGTAATGAGCTGATGATAAAAGAAGCTCACAGTAGTGTAGACAATTGGAAAAGATTAATAATAAAAGAAAATAGTACAACTCACTTCTGAAAGAATGAGATGAAGGGCACTAATGGTGCGGGTAGCTCCGGGTAACTCCACTAACAGTGACCTTATGCTTCAACTCATAGAAGCTCAATCCTTCTAAATATTTATGGAGATCGTTGGAATTTAGTCAGGTTGAAAAGGATCAGCTGCACATCGCGTTAACAGACAACTACATTTTGAGATGCTGGGTCCACTCTTCCCTGATTGACTGCTTTTGAACTTACCACACCTACCCACAGTGCTTTTGGATTTTTAGCCACACAAATGGATGGTCTGGCTCAATTTGAGAGTCTGTTCGACAAGTTACCTTTTGAGACGCTAGGTCCACTCCTCCCTGATTGGCTACTTACGTAAGCCCTAAGTCTGTGGTTGTGGGATGCCACTCCCCATAATGCTTAGATACAAATATCCCAGCTTTCTCTCTCTCTCTTTTTTTTGCATGGAAATGTTGGTTTGTCATTAGCAAATACCTCCTGGATTTCTAAAATTGCATTTTACAGTCAAAATCATTTTCAATCGACATCTAAAAGTTGCTACTTAAAATGAAATAACTTCTTGGACAGCTATGTTTTTTTCCATTCCAGAAAACTTTTTTTTTTAAATAAAAAAAAAAAAAAAAAAAAAAATATTTCTCTCTGCAAGATTAAATTGTTTCCTTACCTCTAAACGCAGCCATGTAATGGGATATTAACATGTGATCCATTATGTGTTTGCAAACAAATTGCTTTAGGAGGGAAATGGTTTTAGCAGACTTTGAGTATGGTTCATTTTTGTCCACTGTGAAATACAAACTCACTTGTAAACTATATAGGCAACAGGTAGAAAACTTACGGCTTCTTTTATAACATTTTGATTTTCCAGTTTAATTAACAAATGTGTTAATATTTTTTTAAAAATCGTTCTACTTTTGTCATGAATGCATATTATTTGAAGTTCATTTGAAAAGAATAGCACTCACACTGACTTAAACATAGCAAAATTCAGATAGCTGCAATCAGCAAAAACAAAACACAAATCAGTACTACAGTATAGTCAGATTACATCTTTACATATGCAGTACTATACCTTAGTGCAGTAGCGGCCCTGGCCTTACTGGTGCCCTAGGCAACTCTCCACCCGGAGCCCCCCCGTCCCAACTCACGCCGCCCCCCCCTGCCCCGTCCTGCGCCGCCCCCTCCCCTCGACAGCCCCCGCCCCACGACGCCCCCTGCCCTGCACTGCATCTCCTTGCCCCACACCCCCCACTCACCTCCAAAAGCGCC
>WMED01007169.1:0-17844 GCA_019650415.1 Pipa parva
CCTTGAGAGGGTAGGGACTAGGAAGGAGGTAGCAGCACAGTATGGGAGGGGGGTTTTTGGAGCAGCAAAGTGTGGGAGGGGGTTGTGGGGGTAGCAAAGTGTGGGAGGGGTTGTGGAGGCAGCAAAGTGTGGGAGGGAGGTTGTGGGGGAAGCAAAGTTTGGCATAGAAGCACTAATAGCTTACTAAGCAGTGCAGCAGGCTGAAAGTCTGAGAGTGAGATTATGCAGGGGTGTCAATAATCAAGAACTGGGAGGGGGGTGTGATTTCATTACTCCATCAAAAACACCTTGGCCCGGTCTTGCCTCTATGTATCAGTTTGCAAAGCCATGGACTGCATTGAAGTAGCAAATTTGGTGCATCGCTCTATTCTGACTAAGCTCCAGATCAAAATGCAAAAGTACTGTACTGTACACTCAAAGTAAAAGAAAATATAGCGATCAATTGACAACATGACCTAGGAATAGTGTCGCATAGAAAGGCATGACAATAACACTTGTGATAATGTAGGCAACGTTAATACGGTGACAATAGTGGTGATCAAAATGTGGAAAAGTGGAGACATTAAGAAACAAACATTTACTGTGACATTTTCTCCTTTAAACAGATTCAAAGGAATCATGGGAAAATTAAATCACTTCCATTTGCTTAAATTTGCATCACTATCCATTCTGCAGCTGTTCCACTGACTACACATCAAATTCCTATTGCCGGTCAGTCTGTTGGAGTATAGCATCGCAAAGGGAGGCGATCTCACAAAGGCAAGTGAATTTGCACTTTGATAAATAACCCTTTCATGGTGATAACAAAATATGTGAAGACTATTACTGCATCATTGCATTAGACATCAGAAAAAAAATGTGTGATATTGGAGCTACCAAATTAGGCTACTACACTAAGGGGGGAATTCATGATACTCCAAAGTGAGGTGCGGAGTGTTCGCCTCACTTCGGACTGACTCAGATGCGCTCGCTCATGTCCTGCATGCGGAAATCAGCGAGTGCATTAAAGAGATTCTAGTTTCGGCAAGGCAACTCTTTTGCTCTCGCCGAGACTGGAATCCCTTTAATGCGATCGCTGATGTCCGCGTGCAGGACATGAGCAAGCGCATTTCAGTCGTGATAAACTCGGATAAACTTCGACTTTAATAAATTTCGCCCGATCAAATGGGTGAAATTTAATAAACTCGGAAAAGCCCAATTTCGCTTTTCCAAGTTTATCCCAAGAACATCTCGGCTGTTCGTGCGGTATAAATCACTAGATATTTTTTATCAATATTTTCCAACCGAAACTTTTCGATCGAGTTTTTCTATCAAATTTTTTGATGGAAAGGTAGCCATAATAACAATGTACCGTACTTTTTACCCAAAAAAATAGAGATAGAAAAACTCAATTGAATGTTTCTGTCGGTAAATATCGACTGAAAAAAATCTAGAAAAACTGTGCCGAGATCTTACAGGAATAAATTCAGAAAAACAAAATTGTCCTTTTTCCAAGTTTATTAAATTTTGCCCATTTAAAGTATCAGAAATTGCTCCTCACAATCAAACATTTGTGCTTTTTTATTAACAAGCAATACACGTTATTATCTTGCATCAGGCGTTCCTCATTTTAATGTTCTTTATCTTTATCCTAGGAGCAACTGAGCCAGTAGAAAACTAGGGACTGTGTTTCCTTGCGTTCCTGCCCAAACATCCATGTGCACAGTTAGCATTAATAATAAGGGATGATTAATGAAAAAGTAACATGAATTTGTCATATATCATTACAATTTGCTGTATTGTTGCATAGTAACTTCTGCATATTCACTAATCCCTGTATTGCCACAGTGATGGAGTGAATCGTTACATAGTATAGTCAGGCAAATAATAGTGGTGGTGTATTGTAGCAGATTCATCATGAATATTCATAATGTAGCAAAGTGATGTCATCTTTGCTTGAATGTCACTATAAATATCTCTATAGCCATGTCTACATACAAGTAATATGCATATATTAACATAAGAAAGGACCATTTTGTAGAAATTTTTTATTCATGAAAGTCCGTACTGATGCATAATGGCCCAAACCCTAATTAATTCGACATTTCCCCATATTTGAGTATTCAGAAACCTTTGCGATGTGGCGAATTCACAACCAACACTTTACGATAAATGCGGACTTACTAAGCTGTTTGCACCACTCTGCATGCGCGTGCACATGTAATTTTCTTATTTATCAAGTGTTGAAGGAGCGAAATTGACTACACCACACTAAATGACATTGCAAGAAATCTGACACTGTTTTCGTCTTCACTAGGAGAACTCGCTGCTTAGTGTGTAAGGAGTAGAGAATTTGCAAACTTCGCAACCCAAAGGGACACAAATCCACTTCCATGGACAAATTCTCACTTTCATAAATAAGCCCCCAATTTGGATTATTTTATTGTCGCTGAGAATAATCACATCGGTTACAATTGCTTTACAATGATTTCAGTGAAAGGCTCATGTCGGCACTCTGCTGCGACTTTATTTTTAATGTCTCTTAATTAAATTGCCACCTGAATTGTAACAAGGACATCCTGCCGGATGCCCAATTTCATTTGGCAAAATCAAATCTGAATATTGATGCCAGTTTGCCTTGGACAAGTTGCCACCCCTCTACAGATGAATACCTGAGCTGTTGTTACATTTGCAGAGAAAGGAATGAAGTAGTGAATAAATCCACACTCAGCACAATGTCCTAAATTGTGAGTGACTTCACCCCATCACACAGCGTAACAATTCATGTTGAATCTATAGGCCAAATTGCACTTTTATAAATATGCCCTCTAATTCCATTTCCTAGTAATATCCTTTCGGACATTCAGGACATTATTTGCTGACCATGGCATAGTTCCATCTTTGCTTTTTTTGAGATTTTTGAGAGTTACTTGTACTCCTTGTAGCTCCATTTTCACCCCAGTAGTTACTCCCCTGGATATCATATAATAAGAAGTAAGTGGCTTGGTATGTTCAATACAGTAAATGGGAGAGATTGTTATTTTGGTCTGCACCAGAAGGTGGCGCAACAAACCCATTTTTTTTAGCATTTCAGCAAATTTAGCATGCAGTAGTGCAAATCAGTTTCTTCTCTGTTGTAGTAATGATACAGTAAATATTTAGCTATTATATTATTGATAGCAGTAAAAGCATGGATTTAATGTTAGAAACAAAAGGTACAGTGTATTAAATATATGATGTGCTTGCTGAATACAAATGCATCAGTAATTCCTCCTTACAGTTAAACATCCATACCTTAATATTAGCAAGCGATACACAAGCAATATACTGTATTACTCTATGGCGCAAACTTAGTAAGACTAGTTTGACCATATTGATTGATTTCACCCAGTTTTGATGGTGGAGAATTTTTTAGGATGATAAAATGGTTTGTGAACAGTTTAGAAAATAAGAGATATTTTTTTCTATAAATAGACTGACAGATTTAATTCCTCTACTAAAGACGAAGTTGTGATATCAATGCACATTATGCATATCGATATCGCAATATTGAACAATTTTTTGTGATTTTTTTTCCCCCTGATATCGTGACATTGATATTGCTGATATTACGATATCAGATGCCTATTGAAATTCGATCAAAATGTTAAATATGTTTATTTTTATGGAAAATTCATAATATCGATGAAAATTTCGATATCGCGATATCGGGAAAATTTTTCGATATTGCAATATCGATATTTACGATTTTATTACATTTCGCCCATTGCTTGACTCATTAATGAAATTGGTCATTTTTGTTTTAATATAAAATAAGGGATAGAGGGCTTGCAGCAATGATATCTAAATATGTATAACATTTGTAATATGTAACATTTTAGCAGAATGCGTTTTTTGAAGGCCATGCATTGCCATGTAATACATACCCTCCTAATATAATTAGAGTAACCTTACTGTTATTAATTTGCTGACAGGTTAAAGGAGGTCACCTCTGCTGATAGGCTTAACAGATGGCTTGTTTCCATCAGTTATTTTGCCTCTGCGTGTGCAAATTAAAATGCAAAATTCCTTTGTACTGCAATTCAATGTAAATGTGTAGCATTTTTTTGCAAAATGAACATATTAAATTTGCATCACAGACATCAGAAATGTTATATGGTAAAGGGCAAAAAAAAAAGAAGTATTAGTATTGAGGTGGTATTGCTATAACCTACTCTCTTTTTTATTAGAATGGTTTATTCTGTGTAGGAGGTCCTATGAGTGACAATGATGTTATGGCGTCTGCCTGCGGGTTTAATATAAATTCCTGCAGCTTCCACTATACACAGCAGATGTACACAGAAGGCTAATGTCCAGGCAGCCCAAGATAGCATGGCAATAAGGAGTCCAGATTGGGCCTATCTTCAAGTTTATTACATAGTGTGTCATAAGGTTAATTTTATTATCTAATCAGGACTCTTAGAGCAATCAGTTACTGGCAGTCACTACCAAGCCACCTGATCTCTTCAGAAACACTGAGGGAATCATTGTCAGAAGTGCGAATAGTCATGTAGAGCTGTGAATTCACATCTATTTCCAACTTCTCCATGATCACTTATTAAATAAACTATGCAAAGTGGTGAATAAGTGACCAATTCAAGCGTCTATGATAGTCTCAAATTTATTGAGCTCTTTGCATCTCTTTGCGTGCACGTGCACAGGTATTTCTACTATTGACTAAGCTGCAGAGTGTGTCGATGGTGCGAATGTGACTAGGGGATCTGCTCCAAATGCACATATTCCACTTCACCATTTCAGAGTGGCGAATTGGAGGGGTTGATGGGAGGGCTCCAGTGTTGCGAAAGGCAACTATTTATTCAAAAGTGACAATGGCAACTTTGACTAAGTGAAAACATGACCTGTTGACAAGGTAACACATAAAGAGATCAAATATATAGTGGGATATGATGAGACTGATGTCACTGCCTTTCACTTGTCGAATTCACCTCCACATGACTTCTCATCCTACTTCTATCCGCCTGACTGCGCCACAATACGCATGCGGCAGCGATCGCGGCTGTCTGTTCTACAAGTGTATTCTCCACTCAGTCAATAGTGAAAAGTGAATTTGTGACTTTTTTTAGTGATGCAAAGTGAAGTGAATTTGACAGGTGAATTCACTCTTTTGACAATGAGTCCCTGTGTTTGTTTCATAGCCATGATTCTGCCAGTGACTGGGCATAATGGGTATGCAGCCCCCTGGCCTAAGCCATGTTACAATAGTCCTGTATAAATGGCTCAGGGAGAGAGAAACAAAATGGTGTAAGGGTTAATTAGTGCAATTATAATAAAGGGCAACTAACATCACAGACTGGCTGGTATGCTAAATTAAAGCTTTCAGAAAAACCCATTGCTGCAAGGAGTTAGGAACCCCCTCACTTTTTGCACTGGGTCAATCTCAGCCACTGACTGACCAAGTGTATGCAGCCCTGAGCCCAGCAGCCTGGGTTACACATCAGTGCATAAAAGGGCTAAGCGGGAAGTCCTAAGGCCTTTTCTCTCTGAACTGCTGGAGTAATAAACTGCATCTGGTGCTCTTTGCTTCTTTGCAATGGAAATTTGCCCCTTAGTGAAAAAGGAGTAGAGAATTTGCAACTATCGGTCGGAGCGTAGTGACCCAAAGTGACTCTTCAACAGTCGAATACTCACTTTAATGAATAAGTCCCATTATATCTCTAGAATTCCAGCCATAAAGTGAGACAGAGAGATTGTGATGTTGACAGAAAGAAAATGGCGACCGTTTGTAAAACTCCAGAAAGCACACAAGACCAGTATATTCTAATGGCGTTATGCCTGTGATATTGTTTTTTTATTTCTTACACACCTTCAGATCCAAGGGCCCTGTGCATTTATAATCTCTGCATTCCCTATAGTTAGGCCACAGGGTCAATAGAAGAACATTATTATAGTAGTATAATAATTATTTTACCTTATAATCAGGGTATCTGGCAGGTTATTGGGGCAACAGCACACCTATTGTCTGGTAAGAAGCTCTGGTATCTTAGCAATCATTAAAAGGCACAAATATGAATGACCATTGTTTTTATGATAAGGATGAGCATGCTGTTTGGTCTGGTGTGTGAGCCATCTTGTGAAAGTGCGCCTGTCACCTCAAAACTAATAGTAATTTAGGTTGTACTAATGAAATAATCGTTTTTGTAAATATATATGTATTTTTTAAAAATGTACCTTTATACAGCGTTTCTCTCTCTGTCATCTTCCCTATCAACCTGCCTTTTCTTTCCTGGGTCGGGTGATGATGATTGACATTATAGCTCCTCCAATCAGATTCCTTAAATCTTGATCTAACATCGATCTGATTGGAGGAGCTATAATGTCAATCATCATCACCTGACCCAGGAAAGAAAAGTTGGACTGACAGGGAAGATGACAGAGAGAAACGCTGTTTAAAGGTACATTTTTTAATACATATATATTTACATAAACGTTTATTTCATTAGTAGAACCTAAATTAGTATTAGAGTTTTGAGGTGACAGGTGCACTTTAAATCATGCAGGTGAATTGACTGAAGCAGAGATCAAACTCTGGCCTGAGTTTTTATTTGGTTTCCTGGTATGTTTCTGCAAATCAGGAGGGGATAAGGAAAGCAGGGAACAAAGTATTTCTGAACAGGACTGGGTAGTGCAGGATTAAAGATGTACAGAGCAGGTGCGTTGTCTCAAGTCAGCATCTCAGCCATGTCACCAATATATACATCTTAGTAAGAAAAGGGTAATATGCACCCTAAGGGTTGTACCTACATTAAATGCACATGCAAACCCACTGAGCATAGTAAAGACTCAGATACAGAGGAAAACTCTGCCGTGGTGCCTAGACTACAGTTCCAGAAATACAGTTACATTTTATTAAAAGGACAGTAACGCCAACAACTGAAAATCCCTCAAATGCATTTCTAGTTATTATATATTCAATCTGTGCTTCCAAAAATTCTAAATTGTGTAAGAGCAAGTACGATATTTAGCTATTCATCTTTAAAAAATCGAGCTTTAGGGCACACTTCCTGTTTATGCTTTATGTAAACAATGGGACTGAGTGAGGTCTGATTATGGCTGCTATCAGTGACTGTAAGAACATGCAGAAAGCAATACAGTTCAAGAATTTAACTTCAAAGATAACATTTTTTTACAAGTGCTGTAATTGTATAGCTGTCATGTTAATCCAAATGGGAATTTAGTTATTTTTTTACTGGTTCTCTAAGGATAGCTGATTCCAAGAGAAATCATACATCTATATACTGTATATTCATCTACACTGGTATTCAACCTTTTTCAGTTTGTAAGTCAATACCATGCGTAATCCAGGCACAAGCCAGAGCATGGTACAGCAGGGGTTAATTGTATGCCTGGGATGTTCCTACAGGATTCCTACAGCGATAAACTGTACTGTATAGCAGGAATGTTTACAAAGGAAAACAATTCTATGTACAACTTGCTTACAGAACAAGCTGCTTCTCTCTCCGGTTTTGTTCCAACTCCCACATAAAATAAAGACCACTTAGAGTTAGCAGGTTAATGTTTCAACCAATTCAGTGTGTGAAAAATGACTGATGCAGTAAAAAATAAAAAAAACAAGGAAAAATCCATAGCGAATCCTTTTAAATCACATCCTCCCATGCAAAAGAGAAAAACAATGGTTACTCACCAAGAAACAACCATAAGAACAATCTGCATGCCATGGTCTCTCATTCCAAAGTGTTGTTTTAGCTCCTGCATAGAACCTTCATCGTTTATAAAATAACAGCACATTGTTTCATTGGAGAGATGTACGAAGGCATTGTTTCCTACTGATCCACTTGAAATGACTGATTTGAGGGCAGTTTCAATATAACTTGTTAAAGAGAGGGGTGATGGATGATATTGTAGGTGGAAGGCACAACTACCTACTTTCTAAAATGTAAGAGTGGCTGGGAGACATCTTTCGCAAATACAACATTTTTGAGATAATGGAGTATGAACGTGGCTTTAATTAAAATTTCCTTGATCATAATTGTTGATTATACTGTAGCATTTAATTATACAGGGCATTTTGCTTTATAAAAAGGATAATGAATGTTATTGAGTATGGTGAGTCATTCTAAAAACTGATTTACTTATATTTTGAAAAAGGCTATTTTGTGATTGCATAGGGAAATATTTTTTCCATTCTGATCTTCTCTTGTTTTCCTCCTTATAAAACTGAGAAGGAAGTCTTGTCTTTCTTGACCAAGATACTAGTGTCACACTACTGGTCTCCTAGAACCCCCAATATCCTTTGGGAACCCATCGGCAGGGCACCGCAGTGGTTACTAAATGACACTACACACTCTTGATGGTTGCCTGTGCTAGCTGCTCAGTTGCTAGGGCATTCTCCATCAAGTTTTTTTGCAGAACAATGACACACCCCAACACTTGGTTATGGGTTAAATCACAGATACAATACCAGTAGTTCTTTTTAATGAAGAAAGTGAACTTCGTTGATTAAACAATGATGTAATATAAATTACACGAATCAATAAATGGAAAAAGAACAAATAAACACAGTTAATCTTTGTGTATTACCTCAGCTGCAGTAGTATTCATTGAAGGTTATTGCACCATTAAAACATGCAGTGGGGGTTATTATCTACAGACCAAATTCTCACATAAAGGTGTGAATTTGCCAGCTAAAGACAGTTGCAATAGACTGCTACTGTCGCAGTTGTGACTTTGTAATGAGAATATTGTCACAATCGTGATTTTACTATGGAAATATTGTCACAACCACCACTTTAAAATTGTCGCGGTCGTCAGTTTACAATGTTAGAAATGTAGTGTTCGCGGATTTGCTATGGGAATCCGCTGTTTGAGAATTCGACAGTTGAGTTTGAAGTTTAGAGAATAACCACCTTTATACTAGGCTGTTCTGAAACTTCTCAACATGTCCAACTAATGGATCTGCTATTGCGTATTTGCAGTATTCTTCCACTGATAGCTAGCTGTGCATTGTGCCTGTGTTGTACTTCTGATTCATGCATTTAAATTTATTTTTACTTGACAACAAAAATGTTGTGGCTCTTTATGGCCATTTCACAGTGTTTAAAGTCATCTAGATGTTATAAAGACCTGCATTTTCTTTGCTCTTACAGAGCCTAGGCCATTTGTCAACTTTCAGGTATTTCTGTTTACCCAAAGATCTGCATCTGCTGTAATCTGCTGTAAATAACAATGATGTCCTCCAGTCAGAAAAATTACAAATGGCTCCAGCCGTGCAAAACTTGTTGTGCACAAGCTTGGAGAATCTGTAAACGTCAACACTTTCCTTAAGTAAAATACATACAGGAGTTGAGGGGCATATACCATGGATACTTATTGTTCAATGGAAAGGTGGCAAAGGTATCAACTAAGGGCAGTTACTACTGACCCCCTTCCCTTTAGCTGGGGGGCATGATACAGTACCCTAATGGGGATTTAGGTGGTGGGTTAGAGATCTCTGTCTCCTTGCGAAGAAGTGGTAGTTATGGCTACACTATGCATCTGACAGTGATTGTGTAAGTGATTGTGAAATTGCAAATTTTCCCACGTTCCATAGTTTGATGAATAAACGTAGTTGAGGTGTTGAAGTGGGGAATCGATAGAAATTCATCTCTTTACAAGACTGTTTGTACCCCTTCCTATAGTGAAGATTTAGATAGTGAAGAGCAACTGTTTGTACTTTTACTGCTTCCTGTAGTGAAGATTTAGATAGTGAAGAGAAACTGTTTGTACTTTTACTGCTTCCTGTAGTGAAGATTTAGATAGTGAAGAGCAACTGTTTGTACTTTTACTGCTTCCTGTAGTGAAGATTTAGATTTAGTGAAGATTACTCAAATCCTCAGAAAGGGGATCAAGAGGGGAATTCACCATTCAGCGAAGTGAGCTCCGAATCCTTCGGCTCACTTCGCAAATGGTGTTATGCGCTCGCTGATGTCCGCATGCAGGAATTACCCCCCAAGTGTTTGATTGTTTCTTCGAGCCTAAAAAATACAATAAGTCACACTTACAAAAACCAAAGCATATACGCTATCAATTCTCTTGTTATTTTAGTGCTCTATTCTCTATATACTGTAGGTAACCTATTTTATAAATATCCCAGCATTTTTGCATAATATTTCTTTCTTAGGTGACCTTTAAAAGGTCATATTTACCAACTACTGAACACTTTTTTTTACTTTTATTAAAAGAGTCCTTTAGTAAAAGTGAATTTATAACTCCCCGCTGGTGGGGAGAAGACTGATAAAGTCTTAGAAATGTAAGTTAAACTCCAATGCTCGACACAGCTGTACAGGACACATGATCAAGCTACAGTTCTTTTTGATTCAGAAGTGATTACGTGTGCCAGATAAAACGGCCTGGGCATGTGCCCTTTAGAACTGTTCCTGTAGTTCATTTGAAAGAAAGGGCTAAACTGTCCGCTTTGGAAACTACAACTGCTTACATTGCTGTAGATTCAGATGAGCTTATTTCCTTAAATGAAACTGTAAAACAACTCAACAAGGATGATTTAAACATTGATGAGGCTGCAGAGAAATAGGTCATTTGAAGCCTTTAGTCCTTTTTTTCCACTACTAATTTTGCTGTGATACACCTGGACCGATTCAGTCTGTTTGACTGCTTATATGCAAAGCACATGACATTTCTTTGTAACTTTCACTCAATTTGTTTGCAGGATCCCCTGGTTCGCTGGTGGGTCAGTCCAACCCTGAATATCACAGCAGGAGAGAAGATCAGGCAGGCAGCAAATGAAAATAAGCAACAGTGGTCCCCAACATATCGAATGGGATGTTTTGCCTCTTTTGGTGTTGTCAACCAAACTGTAATCCCCCATAGTGTTTTTACATTGAGGTTGATTTCACACTAGTGAGTCAATTGGACACACAGTAGGTCCGACTGCTTGCATGTAAATGCTTTCTGTTGTTTTGTTCAACACTCTCATTAAGACAAGGTGATGACTTGGTATGATTGTGTTAATGTGAGTGCCATACAACACAACTGAATATATTAGCAAATGAGCAATTGATCCTGTGTTAGTCCAACAGACTCACTAGTGTGAAAGTGGCATGACGCCTTAGCCTTTCTTTTGATTTGTTGGACTATAACTCATATCTCCATACTGAACCTTAACGGAAATTACTTATATTTCCATACTGAGCCTTAACGGAAATTACTTATATTTCCATACTGAGCCTTAACGGAAATTACTTATATTTCCATACTGAACCTTAACGGAAATTACTTATATTTCCATACTGAGCCTTAACGGAAATTACTTATATTTCCATACTGACCCTTAAAAGAAATGACATATTTCCATAGTGAACCTTAAAGGAAATTACTTATATTTCCATACTGAACCTTTAAGGAATTTAAGGAAACATATAAATGTACAGTGTACAGCCTCACTGCTGTAGTAGCTCATATCTCGATACTGAACATTTAAGGAAACAATTAAGGGGGTTATTCACTAAGGTGCGAATTCGAGTGTCAAATTCGCAAACAGCGGATTCCCATAGCAAATCTGCAACAATTTCCCCATTGCAAAGTCACTACAATTTGCCCATAATAAAGTCACGACAATTTGCCCATAATAAAGTTGCCACTGCAACAATATTCTCATTATAAAGACGCAACTGCGCCAGTAGCAGCCTATTTCGACTGTCTTTATCTGGAAAATTCGCACCTATACGCAACAATTTGGATTTTAGTGAATAACCCCTAAATTTACAGTGTAGAGCCCCATTGCTGTTTTGACTTATATCATCATACTGAGGGGGTTATTGGCTAAAGTCCAAATTGCTGCGTAAAGGTGTGAATGCCAGCTAAAGACGTTCGCAAAAGACTGATACTGTCGCAGTCACATCTTTATACAAGAATGTTGTCTCAGTCGTGACTTTACTATGGAAATATTGTCACAGTTGCAACTTTTTGTATTTATTCACTTTTTATATAGCGCTGATATGTTACGCAGAGCTTTACAGAGATTCACCATTCACTTCAGTCCCTGCCCCATGGAGCTTACAATCTAGTTTCCCTATTCAGTCACACACACATAGACAGACACAGATGTATGTTTTTAGATTGTGGGAGGAAACCGGAGTGCCTGGAGGAAACCCACGCAGGTGCAGGGAGAACATACACACTCCATACAGATGAAGTCCAGGGTGGATTTAAACTTTAAAATTATCACAGTTGCAGTTTTATGATGGGAAATTTGTTGCAGTTGTGGATTTGCAGTGGGAATCCACTGTTTGAGAATTCAACAGTCAAATTTTCACTTTAGCCAATAACCCCCTGAATCTTTAAGGAAACCTAGAAATGTACAGTCTATAGCCCCACTGTTGTAGTGACCTGTACCTCCATACTGATACTTTAAGGAAATATTTAAATGTTTAGTCTTTGTTCCCAATGCGATAGAAGTCCCTTACTTACATGCTTAATTATACCTTAAATGCTGGGGCTATGTTATCTTTTATAATGTGGAAATAAAATAATAAAGGGTAATATAATATTGCTAAAATAGTAAATTGACACATTGCAATTGTCAGTTTATTTTGTTATAATACACAGTACACCGATGAAGTGCATGGAACTTCCTGTAAATTATAACCTTATAATCGGGTACTTCTTTCACCACAGCTGTACAATTATAACTTAAAGGAACCATCACTCCACTTTCCTGCTTAAAAACATAATTTTGGAACATGTCATGTTGATGCTTCAACTTCCCTAAGCCATTTCTCTTAACTGAATCTGCATCCCTCAAACTGCCATTTTATTCTTTCAGTGAGTAAATACATAATAGAGGATCATGGGATTTGTACTCACACATGCTTTGATACATTGTGTCAAGGCTGCAAACAATTTTCTGTGATATGGCAAAAGGAGAAGTTAACTAAGGCTTCTGTCTATATCTCATTCAGGGGGTTATTCACTAAAGTCCGAATTGTTGCGAATAGGTGCGAATTCACCAGATAAAGACAGTGACAATAGGCTGCTACTGTCGCAGTTGCGTCTTTATAATGAAAATATTGTCACAGTCACGACTTTATTATGGGAAAATTGTCGCAATATTAACTTTAAAAAATTGTTGCAACTTTTCAATGGGGAAATTGTCGTGGATTTGCTATGGACATGGAACTCCTCGGTGTCTAATAATATCCTTATAATTTACAGAAAGGGGCACATTACCCTCTATATAATTTTAATAGATTAAAGAAATAAACAGCAGTGTTTTTCACCACCATCTAACATATATTATAGTAATATAATATTATATTATATTAATATTAACATAAAGCATATCTTATTTACCTATTTAAATCATCTAAATTGTAACAAATTCAGTTGGTTATGCAAATGAAATCTGTGATAAAGATTCCCCTAAATCTATTTATGTTATTTCAATAGTTATTGCAAAACAATAATTTTCCTAATTTACTGTCATTAATTTTGTTGATATTTGATCTATTTTTCTTCTGAATTTTCAGATTGTCAGTGACCTAGGCAAGCTTAGTGGAATAACCACCACAACTGTATTGTATTTGTTCTCCTGGCACTACGCACAGCATTTGGTTAAAAATTGATAGCTTGCATATACGCCACAGAACAGGTTGCAACAATTAGAACAGTCTTTAAATGTTACTGAAACTCTGCTCTGGGTGAAGGGCTCTCCAAAATAGCAGCGTAACAACACTGTAGTTCAGCAACACATTTGATTTAGAAGCATTAGAAAAATGTTTGTTTTTGATTCAATATAAAAAAATATTTAGCAAAAAATAGTTTTGCACTATTAAATCCAATGTAACCTTATTCTCAATGAAAACAGAGATAGTGGTATATTATATACAGTATAGTATGTGATAATGGTATATTATATATGGTATATTATATATGATATGTGACAATGGTATATTATATATGGTATGTGATAATTTATATATTATATATGATAATGGTATATTATATATACATGGAATGTGTTAATGATATATATTATATATGATATGTGATAATGGTATATTATATATGGTATGTGATAATGGTATATATTATATGTGATAATGGTATATTATCACCACAGTCATCATCACCGTTTCATACAGTTGCCCCTAAATTTTCTGTTGTACGGTGGCTGTATGCCTGTGTTCAATCATGTCTTTATAACCAGCTTATACAGTGAAGGGAACATCATTCCACATAATAATATTCATTAGCTAGTTTTATATAGTTTATTGCTGAGTTTCCATATAGCTCAAATAATGAATAAACCGGCAAACTCACATGCAGAGAAAGGAAAAACAAGGCCACACAACTGTAGTAAAAAATGGTGCAAAGCTATTCATTGCACAGTGTGGAACATACAACGATTGGGGTGTATAACTACCCTTCCTCAGGTGTTTGTATTTTGCTATAATAAAGTGGCTACTTTTTTTTTCTCTATTTTCCTTTCCATATAGCATTTCCCATCTGAACTTAGTGGGCAGGGCCGGCTCCAGGTTTTTATGGCCCTTGGGCGACAGAGCCTCAGTGGGCCCCCGCTGCGGCCGGCCAGTGACGACGCTCCGGAGCGGCGAGTGAGTGGGGGTGGGGTTTTGGGGTGCTGACGGCAGCCAGGCATTGGCACAGAATGCTGCACCTGCGTCCTGTGCTGGGGCGGGCAAGTGCCGGGGGGCCCCCAGAGGCTCTGTGTGCCCCGGCACTTGCCCGACTATGCCGTGTGCTGACACCGGCCCTGTTAGTGGGTAAAAAAACAAAGTTGTGATAATAATACTGAAGCAATGAACTAACCTGAACACACCATTTACATCTGTGCACAATGTTACTCTTTTTTTATAGTCAGGGGTGAATACATAATGCCTAATTATATGTGGGTATTTATATAATATATATACTGTATATATATATATATATATATATATATATATATATACACATATTGTAAAAACAAAACAAAACAGTGGTTTAAATAAGGACAGAAACTCTTGTTTTTGTTTACAAATGCTAGTCAACTATTATCCCACTGTAGCAAACATTACTCCTAACTCTTTTTGGCCACTTTCCATTATATGACACACACACACATACACACACTTATATAGACACACACACACACACATAGACACACTCACACACTCTCACACACATGCACACACACATATATACACACACCCATATACACATACACACCCATACACACACACATACACACACACAGCCATACACACATACATACACACACCCATACACACATACACACCCCCAAACATACATACACACACACATGCACACACAAACCCCTACCTTACTTTATGGAACAAAATAAAAGAATCTAATAAGACAACTCCTTTTATAAAGAGGTGAGACATTTTTGGACAGGAGCGATTCATTCTTTCGACATAAACACGGCCAATGAACCCTGCAAACAGTTTCTGCAAATGAAGATGCTTTATTCATTTTTCATTCATCTAAATGATCGTCTGCGTTATGAATTCAAAGAAGTACAACACGAGGGAAAGTCAGAAACCAAATTAACCTTTTTTTTTCCTCTCTTTTCCTTCTTTTTTTAATTTTTTTTTTTAGCTTCTAGCTCCTCTTAGATTAATCTCTTTTTTTTTAGCTCATTGAATTGTGGTCAAGGCCATTGTAATGTGAACCCTCCCTCGTATTCGATTGGATGAGGGAGGCACTGAGAGGCCTCTTTTCACGGAGGGCTAATTGCTTTAGACCACCAGTATTCTACAGCTACAGATGTCTTCCTTAATTTGCCTATAGAACACAATTGTCCCCATCTGTTGCATTTTTTTTCCTCTCTTCAAGCTGCCTTCTCCCCCTGTCTGCAGGCCTAGATTGAAAACTCATCAAAAAGTAATAGAAGATCAGTTTAGTTGGAAGGCCACTGTTGAGGGAAGAGGAGGGGCAGCTTTTAATAAGGGCCCCCTGCTACTTTTACACTTTACTCTAAAGTCCAAAGAAAAGCAAAGGCAGAAAATGAAAGCTGGGGGTGGGTCCTGGAAGAGCCCAAAAAAAAAAAGTTGGAAACCAAGGGACAGATGGGATAATTTGTGGCAGAATAATCTAATGTGTCATAGCTAAAGGGAAAAAATATGCCAGACTCTGTTGTGTCCTATACACCCCAAACAATATTTATGACTTCAGTAAGTTTAAGACCTTAATGGAAATGGCTCTATTCTCTTCACGTTAATCACCTTTAGTGAGACCCTGTTTGTTTCTGCAGCCATGTTTCCTGACGCATCTGCACTCACCTCCTTTTATTTTAATGGAAAGAAAGTGGATGAATGTGCAGCCTAATAGCTAGAGCTTTCCAATAACGCTTCTGTTAACACTCTTACTGCTATACACATGCACTCACACATCCACTCACACATCCACTCGCACACGTCACTCACACATCCACTCACGCACGTCACTCACATATACACTCACACATACACTCACACATACACTCGCACACATGCACTCACACATCCACTCACACATCCACTCACGCACGTCACTCACATATACACTCACACATACACTCACACATACACTCGCACACATGCACTCACACATCCACTCACATATACACTCACACACATCACTCACACATCCACTCACACATCCACTCACACATCCACTTGCACACGTCACTCACACATCCACTCACGCACGTCACTCACACATCCACTCACACATACACTCACACACGTCACTCACACATCCACTCACATATACACTCACACACATCACTCACACATGCACTCACACATCCACTCGCACACGTCATTCACACATACATTCACACATACACTCACACATGCACTTGCACACATCACTCACACATCCACTCACATATACACTCACACACATCACTCACACATCCACTCGCACACGTCACTCACACATCCACTCACGCACATCACTCACATATACACTCACACATACACTCACACATACACTCGCACACATCACTCACACATCCACTCACATATACACTCACACACATCACTCACACATCCACTCACACATCCACTCACGCATGTCACTCACACATCCACTCACACACGTCACTCACACATACACTCGTACACATCACTCACACAACCACTCACGCACATCAATCACACATACACTCACACATACACTCGCACACATCACTCACACATCCACTCGCGCACGTCACTCACACATCTACTCATGCACGTCACTCACACATACACTCACACATACACTCACACACATCACTCACACATACACTCACACAAACACTCACACACATCACTCACACATGACAATAGATAAAACCACGTAAAATATCGCATAGAGAATGACCGGCCAGAAGCAGTGAGGGGGTTATTGACTAAAGTCTGAAGATGTGAATTCGCCACTTCCTTATTTGCTGATATTCATCAAACTCTGCGATGTGGCGAATTTGTCAGCTAACAACAGTCTCACACTACACAATAGACTGCTACTGACGCGGTCGCGATTTCACTATAGGAATCAGCTGTTTAGTGAATAAGGAGTAGAGAATCAGGGTGTAACCACCCGAAGTGGTGAGAATTCACTTCTACAGTCGAATTCTCACTTTAGTCACTAACCCCTCCAGTGTACTGTTTTTATTTATATCATTATTGTAAATGCGGTGAAATAAAAGACAGTGGAACTTAGTCAAGTCACTCATATATTTTTCTTAATCTTAATTAAGGTTTGATCAGAGAGGAAACAGTGATGCCAACGAAGCTCAGTAAATATATCTAGAGTTGGCCGAATTTCTGAAAAATTCGATTCGGCTGATTCGCCGAATTTTTT
>WMED01007170.1:2516-17843 GCA_019650415.1 Pipa parva
CTGAATTTAGTTTTTGCCAGGGCCCCAGCTTGCTTAAAACCAGGTTACTATACCAAAGTTGTTATTGGGGGATGAAATCTTTATAATCTTGGTCAGCCTTTTCCTCTTGGTCAACAAGTGCTGACTGTGCACTTCTTAATTGAATTTTGAAGTTGAATTGAAGTTGAATTTGTCAATTTGACTTTGCCAAATCAAAGTGGCAAAGTAGGGGCCTGATGGCAGGGCTCCAATATGGTATAAAGCAACTGTTCATTCAAAAGTGACAATAAAGAATATGGCCAACTGACAACATGAACTAGGGATATAGTGACATAGAAAATGATGTAATATTCACTTAACATGGGACATTGTGAGGATGACATCACTGGTGGAATCTGCATCACTATGTTTCACTCTGAATCCTACTGCTGTTCAGACATGCTGTAAAGTGAATTTCTACAAGTTTTCTACATAGTGAAATATTCTTTATGGTTAAATTAGTAGAGCAGTTAATTTATCTGAAATTCTCCTTAATCATTCTCTATATTTACAGACTGATTTGGAGAAGATTCAAAATGTTTAATGAAGCTGAGATTTCTAAAGGATTAGTGCTAAGGCTTAGAAGAGCGCGTTACAGCTTTCTTCCCAAAATTAGGTTCTCTTAGAGAAAAGTGGATACAGAATTAATTATTAAAACATGAACACTGGAAGGCTTTGTAAAAACTATAAAATGGTCCTTTATAGCCTCTCCAGAAACTTCATCCTTCACTGCACACAAACGGCCTCAGTATACTTCGCTGGATAATGAGAACATATTTTAAAGTGGAACTATGAAGTAAGAGATGTTATTATACAAAAGAAATCAAGGACACAAATTAGAGTCGATAAAATCAGTCTATAGGCACAAGGAAAATAAAGGGATAGAGCTTCAACTTAAAGGAAAAGTTTGGAATATGGAAAGTGGAATATCTGGCAGTTAGAATAACATGAACCAAAACCTTTTATTTGCCTTTTTATTTGCCTACCTATTCACTTCATTGCTATGGCACATCTCTCTTTTTATAGGTTACTATCTGTGGTGAAAGACAGGTCAGGCTATTGTAAACCCTGTCTGTTTTCATTATAATATAAAGAGAGTGGATTACAGTAAGTTACAGCAAGCTACACCAAGGGGAGCACCTGAAGTGAACCAAGAAAGGGCAGTATTGCTGATAAGGTAAGCACAGTGCTGCTGCAGTACAAGGAGGGTTGTTACAATGGGGCAGCGCAGTATGGGATGGGGGTCAGCAAAGTATGGGAAAGGGGGGTGGGAACTGTACAGTATAAAAATGGGGTGGGAACAGCACTGTATGTGTATGCTACGCAGCACAGTATATGAATGAAAATTTCATGTGCCACACTTTCCCTCTTTACCTGCTACACTATTTGGGGCGCTATGGGGGAAGACTGCTGGTGGCGGCACATTTTAGCATTTTCCATTAGCATCCTTGGCATTTTTCCCTTGGTGCCAATAAACCTTGTCTCAGCACTATTTTGAAACCTTCAGGGGATTTATTTTCTAAAGTATGAATTGTTACATAATGGTATGAATTCACCAGCTAAAGACAGTCACAATAGACTGCTACTGTTGCAGTCGAGTCTTTATAATGAGAATATTTACTATGGAATTATTGTCTCAGCCACTACTTCAAAATTGTTGCAGTCGCAACTTTACAATGGGAGAACTGTTGCAGTCACGGATTTACTATAGGAATCTGCTGTTTGAGAATTCGACAGTCGAATTAAGCTTTAGGAAATAACCCCTTAGTGTTTTTTGTAGGGATTAGTGGTGCAAACAATATTTATCTAATCATTATGGGCTATTCAGAGAAAGTTTTACTTAGGTTTAAATAGCAGAACAGTGAAGCACAATATTACCAACAGCAAATGGTATCAGACTCACCAGCACATTCTCTGTCTTTCAACAGGATCTGATTTAGGAATGTCCTTTTTTTCTTTGTAGTCTTACCCGAGAGTAAGGATCTCCTCCTCAGTGTTCTAACATTTCACTAGGTCCTCAACTGGCATTCAATTCTCATACTACTAAGGCTGCTTATTTTGAAATAACAAACCTAGAGTAATCTTAATCTGACTCAATCTAACCTCCATACCTTAAATAGCCATCGGATAGAATATCTTATCTAGTAATTACCCTCTTGTGGGAGGACAATAGATTGGCTAAATTGCTTTAACCCCACACATATCTAGCAGAACTAACAACATTTTTCCCCTTCTTAATTTTTAAGCCAGAAAATATAATTTTATCAGGGGTATTTCTAAATATTTGGCAAATAAGTTAACTGCATATTAAAATATATAACACTCTAAACCAATGGTGGCAAACCTTTTTGACATCAGGTGCCAAAAAGGTGATGTAACTCACCAGCGCCGTCCCCCGAAGTGACGGTGTTGATAAGTGATGTCATCACACCTGCCACGGGGGAGGAGTGCACCTGCGTCGGGTAAGGAGCACTCTCCAGCGAGCAAGTGCTCCTTCAGTGTAGGCCTGAAAACTGTCAGATCAAGTCTGCAGCCTGTATTGAAGGCATTGGTGGTTATGGCGTGCATGCCATCTCTGGCATGTGTGCCATAGGTTCACCATCAGTGCTCTAAACATACAAAAAAATCCAGAATAATACTGAAATTCACATGATAAATAGTCACAACTCATGGTGAGCGTTTTATAAAAAAAGACAGCTTCTACAGCATTAAATCACTTCTATAAACCTAGACTTACTCTGGTTTCTGAAATAAATGAACTGTTACATTTCAAGGCAATGTATTTCTCACTCCGTTGTCTTGACATAAAATATCTTTAAACTTCTCTCTCTAAAACCTTGTTTACAAAAATAGATTATTGGCCTTTCAGTATGTGTTTATGCTGTAAAATGTATTGTTTTTATCTGGTTTCATCATTCTCTTTTACTGTTCAAATGGCCGTTTTCTTTTTTATCTCTATTGCATTTGTGGCTGATAAATTGTTTTGTTGTTGGTGATTGAATAATGTAGTTGACTTACAAAGTCATTAACTACACAGGCCACTTTTCAAGGCTTAGAATTCTTCAGTAGGTCAGCTAGCAGTGTTCTTCCTTTGCGCATATCAGTTGGTGTAGTTCCTGCTTGAAAGTATATCATCTCAGCATTTATTCATGGGGAATTTTTTATGCCACATTATGCAAAGTGACCACACCCACTTTATATGGCCACTCCCATAAAATAAACGCACAGGAAATATGTAATATAATTAGTACAACTTGCTGTCATCAAAAGGTCCTTTAGCAAATGGAGGAGAGGACAAACACGTTCGTGTTTGAATAAAAGCTGAATTTGCTACTACCGGTATGTGAATTACAGCATAAAATCCTTAGTCAGAATTCCAGCCTATTAGGATAGACACATATCACTCTACCAACAGATAGGCATATAAAAGATAGGCCATTTTTCCCGACGGGCATTTCCTACTCCATGAACTGGCAGTACAGGTTTTCTTCCCAGTTATTTTTGATGTATTTAAAATGTTCCCCTTAATGACTATCTTCTTTGTACAACATTCACCAAAACTATCCTTTCCAATATCCTTTCGAGAATAGTTACCTGATGGATACTTAGGGGGTAATTCATCAAGAAGCGAAGTGAGCTTAGATCCGTTCGGCTCACTTCGCTAATAGTAGTATGCGCATGCTGATGTCCTGTACGCGGACATCAGTATGCGCATTAAAGGGATTCCCGTCTCGGTGAGAGCAAAAGAGTTGCCTCGCCGAGACGGGAATCCCTTTAATGTGCATGCTGATGACCACGCACAGGACATCAGCATACGCATACTACTATTAGCGAAGTGAGCCGAACGGTTCGAAGCTCACTTCGCTTCTTGATGAATTACCCCCTTAGTGTACTGCTGCTAGATCAGCATTCATCTCAAAATTCACAGCCCAAGACTGTAAGATGAATGCAGCGCCATTCCTCTTCACTTCCTGTGTATGTATATGACATCAAGGCGCAAAACTTTCTTAAAGGAGTAGAATGATTTTTTTTTATCTACAACTACACTTTAAGAAAATTTTGCTGAAATGAGCAGGGGATATTGCGATATCGGTAAAATTTATTCTATATTGGTAAAATTTATTCGATATCATGATATTGATATTTTTGATTTTATTAAATTTCACTGTAATTTAGGGTGAAATTTATTAAACTCGAAAAAGCCTTTTCAGCTTTTCCAAGTTTAATCGGGAGAATGATTTGAAGTTTCTCCCGGAAAGTAAACTTTTTTAATTAAATATATCCGAAGGAAAGGTAGCTATATTGTATGGCTACCTTTCCATGGATATATTTAATTAAAAAAGGTTGTCACGGTAAGTATTGCACGATGCAAATCTCGCGATACTTACCAGGAGAAACTTCAAATTATTCTCCCGATTAAACTTGAAAAAGTCGAAAAGGCTTTTTCGAGTTTAATAAATTTCGCCCAATAAGTATCAGTCAGGCAAGTATGGATTTTAACTATAATTCCCCTTTAAAACCTTTTTTCTTTCTGCCCCTTATCAATGGAAGAACAGTCTCTCAATATTATATAAAACCAAACTCAAACTACCTTTTGGAGCACTAAACCTGGTATTTCACACTTAAGTAGAAGTTTCTGTATTTACAGACTAATAACATAGCAGTTTTGTTTACTGCACTTATTACCCTTCTATTTGTGTATGTAACTATCCCTTTCATTTAGATTGTAAGCTCTTGTGCTCATGTGTCACTCATTGCCTGGCATTTAAACACTTACGGCTCTGTGCATGTAATATATCTATCTATGTAATTGACTTTACTTATATTGACCTCTTCTCTTATGTCTGTATTATAATTGTACTGTTCAGTGCTGCATGTGTAAGTGAGGCTTTATAAATAGAAATATACATACATACATGTAGATCCTGTCCAGGTGTCAGGAATTTTTCACCATCTTAAAGCAATTTTGGCCCATGTTTGTAATGGGCTTTTATTCTACTTATTCTCTGCTTATTAATAAACCCTCAATTTCTCTGGCCCAGGTTTGCTTAATGTATACCCTCCCCCTTATGGTCCAGCCCTGCACTCCCCATCTAATCCACTCATCACTTCAAAGCCGTATTCTTAGAATGATGGAAATTGTATCATGAAGCCCTGCCCCCAGATCACCTAAGAAGGGAAGAATGCTGATCAGTCTGCCCAGTGTAGGTACAAGGTATGATTTTAACAGATGTTCCTAATATAAAGAAAGTAAAAACTGAATAAGAAGAAAACCTTACCATGCATTAAAATTGCTTCTTTGATACTGTCAAACACATTTTAACCAGAAGGAAATTAGAAAAACTGTGTGGAAAGGGTCAAAAAAGATTTATAACATAAAACACAAATACAAATCACCAAATTCATTTTTAAACTACCACTGCCTATAGCATAAACAAAGATTCATTACATTTACAGTAAATAACCACATGCAATTAAAATAGTTTAGCTTCCTTTTTGTTTACCTTTTACTCTCATTTAAAATGTCTGTGCCATTTAAACTGACCCATATTCCAGAGCTCTGTGCAAAAACTTTGGTTCTCACATGAGTTAGCTAATCGGAGTGTTTTCTAAATGAGGGGTTATTGGCTAAAGTACAAATTGTCGCGTAAAGGTGTGAATTCACCAGTTAAAGACAGTCACAACAGACTGCTACTGTCACAATGGAAATATTGTTGCAGTCACAACTTTACAATGGGAATTTTATCGCAGTCACAACTTTACATTGGGAGAATTGTCAAGGTGATGGATTTGCTATGGGATCCACTATTTGAGAATTCAACAGTGGAATTCTCACTTTAGTCAATAACCCCCCACACACTTGCAAGCCTAAGTAGGCTCATTTGCTTCTCATCCAAGTGAGCTAGACAAGACAGCATGCTGGGAGGTTGTTTAGGAAGGATTTTAAGGGAAAGTAGACTGCAGAAACAGCTGGCTAACATCTAGCATGTATAGAATCATGTGCATAACTGTGACCCTTAAAAAAATATGTTCTCACTTGGGTAAAAATAATATGTGTAAGCAAACATTTTTTTAATATTGAATTTTTATTTCGGTTTTTAATTTACAATCATGTTACAATCAACGTTGAACTTAGCATTACATCTTTTCTAACAGTCTTGCATTTGACATAATAATAATTGTTGTTTGCTGCTTATTGAGTTTTCAATAAAGAAGTTTTTAACAATACCGTGTGTCTTTTCTCTATGGTTACATTCAGTTATGAAGATAATAACATTGTTATTTTACGACAATATCATTGGGTTTTTGTGGTCTATTAACAGAAGGTACAAATTACTATTACTCTTTGTTAAGAACGTATCTGCTTTGTACATTTCTTAAACAGGCCTATCATTTGAAGCCATGACCAGATTTACCAGTTTTTGCCAGGCCAATTTTGGTGGCTCATGTGGTATCTACCTAATAGATTAATATGGCAGCACAAACTCCAACATGTACTAGTGATAATTGTCATGGAATTCAATACAAGTGGCTCCAAAAGTGGACTCTTTAAAAAAATAAAATCAGTCAGCATTCTTTCTACTGCCTGTACCTGTAATGCAGAGATGTCATATTTGTCAAAAAAGACTATGAAAAATCTTTATTCAGTACAAGCAAAATTATATTCTGCAAATATTTCATTTAAGGGCATAAAGCACTAGAAAAATCTAGTATTGGTAGTTATTTTAAAATGACTCTATAGAAAACACTAGATCAGCGGTTCTCAACCTGTGGGTTGTGACCCTGGTGGGAGTCGCAGGACTGACCCACGGGGGGTCGAGAACCGCTGCGGCACCCGGAAGGGTTCCTGTGGGGTGACGTAAGCTGAAAACGTCACCATGTGACGTGCGTATGTGATGACGTTTCGCCCGAATGTCACCACGTGACCCGTGTACGTGATGACGTTTCTACCGAACGTCACCATGTGACGCGCGTATGTGATGACATTTGGCCGAAACGTCATCACGCGATGCGCGGTGACGTCAGCGCCAGGGGTTGTGGCCAGAAAAAGGTTGAGAACCTCTGCACTAGATTGACACAGCAGGTATTTAAATACATGACTTGCAAAAAAGTTATCTTGATTAACTTCAGCTATACGAATTGATTTGCTTTCTGTCTGTTTTTATCATTACTGATAGAAGCCATGTTGTATGTGTTGGTTAAACAAACTTCACCCAGGCCCATTGTTTTCTATGGACCTTTAGATAATACGTATTCACCAAGAGCCATAGGAAGTTCAATGTATAATTAAAATTACAGTAACACCCAAAAAAATGAAAATGTCCTAAATGCATTTATAGATACAGTATATTCAGTATGGGCTTCTAAAATTTTTAAATTGTGTCTATAAATCATTAATCATGATGGTATTTAGCTATTTAGCTTTATAAATTGGGCTTTGACACACTTTCTGAATATGTATTAACTAAAGTACCACACAAAACAATGGAGCTGGGTAACTCCCAATGGACCCCTCTGTCCTGCCATATTTTCCTAATGGTTGGCGGTGGACATACTCCTGGTTCAGAAGGACGTGAACTAGTGGCCCTCCTGGGGGGGACACTTGACTTCCTTTTAGATGCCCATGCACAAATGTACAGTATATATATTTTCCATCTGACAAAGAATAATTAAAACATATTACTTTAATAAAATATTAAATAGAGGATAACTTTCATTTTAATTTACTAAAGCATATTAAATAGGGGATGCCTTTTTGGCTTTGCGACCACAGATATGGTGCATAGCACAGGAGGCATAAAAACACTGACAGATCAAATAAATAAAGTATTTTCTTTAGCACATGTTTTCCTACACAGTAGAAAACATTCATTCTTAATCTCTCTCTCAAGGAGATAATTATTTATATATTGTTATAGCATCCGTTGACTTATTCTTACAAGATAGACTTTGTGTAATTTTTTTTTTGTTTCCAGCCCTAGGCTATGACACTATTTCTCCTCTAATGGCAGAAGCTCAATAGCTATGTGATGGGGATCAGGCTTAGTTAAATCCTTTGTAATTCTTCATGTTGAATCATACTGATCTACTCCTGCTATGGCCTTCAACACTTCAGAATTCAGAAAACTGATGAGATCATACAGAGGTCTTTATAGTAATCCTTTTGAGTTAAGAAAAGTTCCAGAATGACAACTTGGTGTATTGCTGTCAGAGTCTATTCAGCATGGGTTGGCGTGTTAAAATACAAAAGCTACCTTTTAAATACACACCGATGCCTAACATGAGTACCACACAGTGTCAGAGAGCAATTGTTTCCCCTGCAGGTTTCCCTGCAGCTGCTGCTTTTTGTCAGTATGCTGTAATATTATACAGATATACCAAACTGCAAATGTCTATACTTGCTACTGAGCTACCTATTAGCTTGGCATGATGTTAAAGAGCCTATGGCAATAAGATGTCAACGATACATCATTACATGAAGGTGACAGAAGAACAATATAATGGCTGTGGGAAATTTATTTACAGTTTTCAAAATGAAAAATTGTATGGAGGATGAGTATATCACAAATACATCTCGATTTTCCCAAGATATAACTACAGCAGCCTTGTAAAAATGTTCCCAATGGTTATTAATGGCATACCATGGATTTAATAATGAAATAGTTCATGACTAGTGTTGAGCGATGATCGTCATCGGATCAATTATCAATTTTTGGATCGATTATCGATTTTTGAAATCATTGAATGGATAATAGTTAGCAATGACGATTATTGATAACGATTATGACTATTTAAATCGTAGCCAGCAATAATGCAGCTACAATTTAGATAGCCAACCTATTATAACCCCCAGCTCTAAACCCACTTACAGTGAAAAGCATTAATTAGCAATAGACAATGCCTCAGTCTTAAACTTCTTAGGCAGTCACTGCACCAGAACAAAATCACATGAAGGGGCTAGACTGCTGAGAAAAGATAATCTGTGGCTTTGTGTGATTATTCTGTTGCTACAGCTGTCCGCTGCACTCAGGGACATCCTATTGAATGTCCCTGCAACCATAACCAGCAAAAGAGCAAGGCTTGGTTATGGCTTTAAACCCAATTATCTCCCTATGGAAGTAATTAGTTAAGCCCAGCTCTAAATTAGATTTTAGCCAAAAGGCCAAGAACTAAACCCACTTACAGTGATAATCACTAGGAGGAGTAGAGGCTGCTTTTCCAGCTCCTAAAAAACTCAGGTAGCCTATAAAGTCATGCATTATTACGCTTAGGGAGAGTAAAAATGAAAGACAAGAGAGTATAGGTGATACCTTTTATTGGCTAACAGAATAAATGATAAATGC
This sequence comes from Pipa parva, assembly GCA_019650415.1. Taxonomy (NCBI): domain Eukaryota; kingdom Metazoa; phylum Chordata; class Amphibia; order Anura; family Pipidae; genus Pipa; species Pipa parva. Next base: position 11,879 of record WMED01007170.1, read on the forward strand.
AAGCTTCATCAAGCAATAAGATGAAACTGCGACAATTTTTTACAGGAGGGTAAAAAAACTACTCACAAAGAGAGTGATTCTGGGAATCAGTACTAATCTGAATACAGTTTATATTACTCAAATTAGTACTTATCCACAGATTTACAGAATTACACAGTGCCACTTGTTGGTGAGAATCTGAACTGTATTAAAGTTAGTACTAATCCACAGATTTACAGAATTACACAATGCCACCTGTTGGTGAGAAATAGAATATAAACTGTATTCAAATTAGTACTGATTCCCAGAATCACTCTCTGGGGTGTTGGGGGTTATACCTAATTATTGCCATAGGGAAATAATTGGGTTTTAAACTATAACTGCACTGTTGCTGGTCATGGTTTATATTGCTGGCACATCTTTGCTCGATATTATCGATAATCGTACGATTTTTGCAAAATCATCGGTCATCGATAACATCCGATAATTGTAATAATCATACCGATTTAAACTTTTCTCAATACCATCAACACCATTCACGACGAGGTAGTGAACCATAAACTTAGTATTCAGGTTTAATACCAATATTTATTTTAATCATACGTGATGCAATCTTAGGGCCTAGTTTATGATAAAGAGAAGACTTTCCTATACACATATAACTTCTAAAATCTAGGGGGTTATTGACTAAAGTCCAAATTGTCATGTAAAGGGTGTGAATTCGCTAGCTATTGACAATTGTACACTACCCAATACACAGCTATTGTCGCAGCTGCAACTTTATTATGGGAATATTGTCACAATCACAACTTTACAATGGGAATATTGTCACAGTCACAACTTTATTATGGGAATATTGTCACAGTCACAACTTTACTATGGGAATATTGTCACAGCTGCGACTTTACTATTGTTGCGGTTTGCGACTTAAACGTAAAGAATCCGGTGGTATCCACCCAACGTGATGAGAATTCACTTTGACAGTTGAATTCTCACTTTAGTCAATAACTTTCCAAATGTCTCCTGCTTTCTTTTTTATTGCCTCTCCTACTTTGTATGAGATATAGGCATGCTACTGGCTATCTGGGGCACAGCAGGAGGCCCAGCCATGACTGCTGCAACCACTCTGCAGCCCTGCAAGTGCCTGCCTTTGGTGGCCCCCAGATCTCAGCAAGTTTTTTGGTCCAGGAGGGCACAGGAGGGGGCAATGTTGGGGGATGAGTTAGGTGGCCTTGGAAGCATGTAGTAACACCACAGATTTTTTTTTCTTTCATTACCTTAGGTGTCATCAGCTTCTGGTCACTTTGCAGTTTTGTTTTCTATCAATCAGGAGTAAGCACTGATGCTGCCCGCTATGCAGTCAGTTGCAGGAATGGACTTTTAAATGATATTTCAGACTTTGTGTAAATTTACCTATAACACAACAGAGTGTACTGTATTTTATATGTTGTGCACAGTCTTAAAAAGTTAGATATTTGTTACAATCAAAAATGAAGAGATGTTAAATGCATGACAAGTTTAATTCAAGTTGTTTCTTGATAGTCAGGAGCTGATATTCTCTTCCAGATGAGAGGAGGCTATAAAAACAACAAAGAGCGGAAGGGGCAACTCCATATTCGTGCCCCTGGTATAATGTGGGTGTAATGTTTGAGTGTCCACCTACTTTTTGTCATCTATGTAATTACAAAGTATGCGGTTGAGACAAGGTCCTCACTAAGGTGGAGATGAAGACTGTATCACTTGTATGAAATGGGGAGAGCAATAGACTCTACTTAAACAAAATCAACATTAAGCAGAAGTTACAGTAACAATTATGATCTCTATAAATAAAAAAAACTAAGCAGAACTTACAATAACATTTACTTTTTACTGATCTCTACTGGCATCAGCAACTCAACAAATGTGAATGTAGCATCCCACATCAGTGTGAACCAGTGATCTTCCTGGAATAGTCACCAATATATAAGCATATTCCTTTGCAATCATTATGAGTTTTAACAATGTCAGTCGGTTGGATTTTTATGTAATGAAGTAATCATGAAGTAATTGGAAACTCCACCACAAATTGTTTTTTTTTTTTTAAATATAAATGAGGAATGGAAATATCAGACCTACTAAATTTCATGAAGTCAGACACTTGCAAATAACTGTTTTGTTTTTTTGTGAATGACAGTGTTGTAGAAAACAATGGATACAAACAGTCAAACCTACTAAGTCAGTCAAACATAGTAATATGAAAGAGGGCTAATATCTAGACTATGTGGTTGTTTGGGCCTTTGCAGTCACCTGGAACCTAGTTCCACTGCACTTCTTATACAAGCTTTTAAATTATATTTACTTTTCACTGCCAATGAAAGGAACCATCCTACAACTTACTAACAATTGTCAGCAACTGAACATGCTGCACTCAGGTTGGTACCTGGAGAAGTGGACACATACTGCATCCCTTACTGTAGGCTAGAGCTGCAATACAGAGGGGCATAATCAAGCCTTTCCTCCAGAATACAGCAGTGAAGATAAAAATAGATGTCTAAATATACAGTAGTAATGTCATAAGGAGTTTTATTTAATTTTGAAAGGAAATTTAATAAGAGCATGTTGAGTTTAACTTTTTTCCTAATGTTTAAAAAGGGTTATTGTGTATATTACAACATTTTGCCATGAAAACACAGATTTGTATAATTTACTCATTACTTTACCAGTACTGCAGGTGGCCTATTTCATTTAAATCCTAAATGAAAGCAGTAATGTGTACAGTCAGTGTAGGTGCCAACAAATACTGTAAGTATCCCAACAATAACATCAATGTATGTATGTAGATGTTTATACATAACATGCCATTAAGTTATGTAACCTTAATTTACTGGGGTGAAAACAGTGATAATAATATTTTACTGTCATATTTCTTTGTAAAATATGAGTACGGTAACTTATATAAGAGGAAAGTTACCACCATGGGGAAGCCTCCATCCATCTCATTAGCAGCAATTAATCGGGGTTGAATATTTGCAAAATTAAAAATAAAGTTTACATGGTACTTATTGCACAATATTCGTATTCTAAGCATGTCACTAGAAAATGAAAACATAGGAGGCACATATTATCATTTTTATAGCATAAAAGGTATGTTAGCTGTTTGCATTGATGGGCCAATTTGTTCTACAAGAAGCTGATGTATCCTTCTCTGAGTAAACATGTCAGACATGACATATGAAAGTGATTGCTGAACGAATGAACAGATAAACTACTGCTGAAAAAAAAAAGCTTTGTCTGAATAAAATGCAGCATTGCAATAGCTGTCTTGAAAATAATAAGCAGTGAATCAATCAGGGAAATATATATTGCAGACTAGAATACTGAAACACAATGTAAAGTTTGAAAGCTGCCGGTCTGTTTAATAAAAAAACAGAGCAGTAATAATCAATAATCAGCAGTGTAATAATTCTATTCATGATTCTTTGGCTAGTGTCTCATTACTGTCATACCATATAGTAGGAGAGGTTATTGCATGGCTGTCCTGTAGCAGTCTGAATGTAAATCCATTGCTACTATCAATGGCTACTGATTATTAAGGTGCCATTTTAGCCAAAAACAATGTACCTAATGGGGCCTGCTGAAAAATCTGGCAGGGGCCACCAACACATTTTAGTTGTTATGGATTACATTACTTGTTATCCTGAAGCTGTTCCATTGTTGTACACAGCCTCTCAGACTATAGCTAAGGAGTTAGCGCATGTATTCAGTCACACTGGAATTCCAAAAGAAATTTTTACAGACTAGGGTATCCCTTTTATGCCAAGGCTGATAAAGTAGCTGTGTAACTTGCTTAAAATTGCAGTTACAAACCTCTGTTTACCAATCACAGACTTTGGTACAATAGAGAAAGAAAGGATCAGTAAAACGTGTTGAGCTATGTTTAAAGAAGCTGTGGACAAAGTTTAGAAAAAGTCAGATTTTCTCCGTCCCTTCCTGATGATTGCAATCTGTGAGGTCTCTCAATCATTACTAAGCGATTTCCTTTTGATTTGCTATATGGTCAGCACCCAAAGGACACATATATTGCAAATGAAAGCTAGGCTACTCCCTACAGAAGTGTAATTAAGCAAATATAACAGATACAGGATGGAATATCTGCAGTAATTCCAATTGTAGAAGTACAAATGGCCAAAGCTCAGGAGGTACAGCAGAAAGTAAATACAGTAAGTGTAATGCCCGCATGCATTCTTTTGCTCCAGGTGACAGGGTTTATTACTGATACCCAACAATACATTTCTGGAGAAATAAAGCTAGGTAAAATGAAGCCTGGACAGGTATAAAATGTAAACCTTGTGAAGAAAGACAGGCCTTCCTTGCTTAAAAAAAACCCAGTAGGGAAAGGAGATCAAAGAAGTAATTAACACCAGAGGTAAATGTGGCAGAACAAGAGGTGTGTCAGTTCATTAAAAAAAAACAGAGAATTGTGTTTAGGAACCCCAGGAAGTGCTGCCATTATAAAACTTGACATTATTACATAGTCAGTTACCATATAGCTTACCTTAGGCTAGCTAACTGGGGGGTAAAAAATGTTATAACTTGGTGTTAGTAAAGATTCCCATAATCTAGACCTTTAATGCTTATTCCAAAACCAGATGGGTGCTGGGGCTTTTCTAATCACGTTCAAAAATGTAATTCCATTTACATATTTGAATCCCACCCTATGTACTAGGCTGATGATCTCATAAGCAGACTGAGTACTCCAAGGTGTCTGACGACCATGACTTTATAGAAGGTTACTGGTAGATACCACTCACAAAGAGTTCAAAGGAAAAACATTTTTTACCCCATAGACATTATAAGGTATTGTTGCTTGGCTTATAAGAGTTAACTGGAACATTTCCAGTAAACAATGGATACAATTTTTAGACCCCCCCATAAGCAATATGCAGCATCTTATCTTCAGGATATTGTCATACAAAGTTCAAGTGAGGAAAACTATTTATCTAGACTATGGACAGTTGTAAATTCCCTTTATGAAGCAGAGTTTATAGTTAAAAGCCAATGTTTCTACTGGCTTGAAGAAAGCAAAGTACCTAGGTTATACCATAGGTTGTGGATCTATAAAACCCTATACAGGTAGTCCTCGGGTTACGACGGTCTCGAGTTACGTCGTTTTGAGGTTACGACGCTTTATACGACGCCTCATTCCGACTTACATATGTGCAACTACGTGCAGCGGCAGAAGAATAGAGTCCAGTTCTGTACACTGTACCCAGTTACACGAGGAAAACGAGTCTCCTGCATGCTTATAACACCCTATGATCCGACTTACGTCAAAATTCGGGTTACGACGCCGCGTAAGAACGGATCACCGTCGTAAGTCGAGGACTACCTGTATAGATAAGATAGAGGCTATACAGTGCAAATTTTGTTTTGTAAATACAAAAACAATGTGCATGCAGTTGTAGGGATCACAAGGGACTACTGTTGATTTAAATCAAATGTTGCCACCTTTGCTGCTCTGTTAACATGCTTAAAGGACCAGTAACACCCAAAAATAATAATTCCCATTTGGATTGGCATAGAACTTATCCAAATAAATTCATTCAGTCCCTTTGTTTCCAACAGAGCTTTAGATAATACATTTTATGCAAGTGTGCCCAAAAGCCCTATTTTTAAAGCTAAATTGTTAAATATGATACATTTTAGACACAATTTACAATTTTTGAAAGGAAAGATTAAATATATACAGTATTAATTCTAAAAATATCAGAAGCCTTTTTATTTTTTGGTGTTACTGTTCTTTTAATTTAAAGGTTCAGGTTTGATTATATGTGCACGTGCAGCAGAACACTCATTTCTGATTTGTCCTTTGTAGTCAACCCATTTTAATAACTGTTTAAAGGAGATTCCTTTACATACAGATACATTTGATGAAGATGCAGTAGATAAGTGCTAATATATATTTTTATCACAATTATAAATATTAACTATTATATGTCATTATTAT